>JAVJIF010017865.1:0-94570 GCA_038442645.1 Agave tequilana
GTCCAACATGGAAAGGAAGATGGACACCCTATTTAAAAGCAAAGACACGCTGGCTCAAGCCCTAAGTAGGATAGAGCTCCAATTGAACCAGCAAGAGAGACAGAGGGTACCCTGCCGAGTCACCATTGCCTAACCCTAGGAATCCTAGCCAGCCAATGAGGCTCAAGACCCAAATCAGTGTCATAGGGTCCATACACTCAGATCGGGGAACACGTTGATAATCAAGTATCCATGCCATCGGATCCATCTAGCTCCACTTCCATTCCATCTAGCTCCACTCCTTCTCCATCCAGCCCCAAGGAAACTGAAGCTGAAAAGTCAGCAGATCAGTTGCACCAGCCTATAGCTCCATTTCCAAATAGGCTTAGAAGCAACAACAATGCACACATGGAGAAATTATTAGAGGTGTTCAATCAAGTTAGGCTCAACATTCCACTTCTTGATGCAATCCACAGGTCCTAGTTATGCCAAATTCATTAAGGACATGTGCACCAAGAAAAGAAAGACTAATGTGCCTAAGAAGGTTTTTCTAGCCACTAACATTAGTGAGCTACTGTCCAACCAGATCCCTATCATCTAAGGACCCAGGTTGCCCCCACCATTTCTTGCACCATAGGTCTGAGCCGAAATCAATCGAGCACTCCTCGATTTAGGAGCCAGCATCAATTTGCTCCCTTTCTCCGTGTATCAACAACTTGGATTAGGTGAACTCAACCCGACCCAAGTTACTATTCAGTTGGCTGACCGCTCTATCAAAGTTTCAAAGGGAGAGATCAATGACTTTCCTACGGGTTGAGAATTCATTTACCCGGTCGATTTCATTGTCTTAGAGACACAACCTGTGTCTAATCCTAGGTCCCAAACTCCCGTTATCTTAGGAAGACCATTCTAGCAACCGCTAATGCAATTATAAATTGTAGAAACGGTTCCCTGAGACTGACTTTTGGGGATATGACCAAGGAAGTCAATGTTTTCAACCTAGGTAAGCATCCCTACGATGTGACCGACCAACCCTTTGAGGTTAACTCCATTGAGAACATGACGACGTGAGCATAATGATGAGATCATATTGAGTCAGAGGAAGAGGAAGAGTTAGAAACAAGTGATATCAGTCTTGATGAGATCGAATGGGAATCAAATCTGAGTTCGATAGAAATGGGAGATTCTAGCATCACACCGCCACCCATTGAGCTAACTCCTTCTTTGGAGTTAAAGCCTTGCCCAAACATCTTAAGTACGCCTACCTAGGTGAAACAAGAGACGTTACAGGTCATAGTTGCATCTAATTTGACCAATAGGCAAGAGGAGGACCTGCTGGCAACCCTTAGGAGACATAGGGAAGCCATTGGTTGGACTATGGCAGATATTAAGGGACTGAGCCCTACGATAGTCCAGCATCGTATTCATCTTGAGGAAGGGACTAGACCGAAAAGGGATCCACAGCGTAGACTAACCCACTTATGCAGGAGGCTGTACAAGCCGAGATAGTAAAACTGTTAGATAATGGGATAATTTATTCCATTTCCGATAGCGAATGGGTGAGCCCAATGCACGTGGTCCCTAAGAAGTCTAGCTTTACAGTGGTAGAGAACGACAAACATGAGTTAGTGCAAACACGATTGCCTACCAAGGTGAGAGTATGCATAGACTACCGTAAGTTGAATGCAGCCACTAGGAAAGATCATTTTCCCCTCCCTTTCATCGATCAAATGTTGGAAAGATTAGCAGGTCATGAGTATTACTGCTTTTTGGATGGGTATTCAGGGTATAACCAAATCCCTATAGCCCCGGAGGATCAAGAGAAAACAACGTTCACGTGTCCATTTGGGACATTTGCTTACCGTCGAATGCCTTTCGGCCTATGCAATGCCCCCGCCACATTCCAACGTTGTAATATTAAGCTTGTTTTCTGATATGGTCGAGCGTTTCCTAGAGATTTTCATGACGACTTCTCAGTCTATGGAAATTCATTTGACCAGTGTCTCCATCATTTGGAGCTAGTGCTGAGTAGGTGCACCGAGAAGAACTTGACCCTCAATTGGGAAAATGTCACTTCATGGTGCAACAAGGGATTGTCCTAGGTCATGAGATATCTAGGGAAGGGATTAAGGTAGACAAGGCCAAAGTGGAAATCATTGCGAAACTTCCACTTCCTCGATGCTTGAAGGACATTCGATCCTTTTTAGGACACGCCGGATTTTATCGTAGGTTCATTAAGGACTTTAGCAAAATTGCTAGACCCTTACAAACCTTCTAGCTAAGGACGTGTCCTTCATCTTTGATGATAGGTGCCATAGTGCTTGGGAGAAATTGAAAGTGGAACTTATATCGCCCCTATCATCTCACCTCCGGACTGGTCCAAGCCTTTTGAGATCATGTGTGACGCTTCTGATTTTGCGATAGGTGCTGTCTTAGGACAGCGTAAGGACAATAAGCAGCACGTGATCTACTATTCGAGTAGGACGCTTAATGAGGCCCAAATGAACTATACTACCACCGAGAAGGAATTCTTGGCAGTAATGTTTGCTTTGGAGAAATTCCGTCCATACCTACTTGGGACTAAGACCACGATCTTCACTGACCATTCTGCTCTGCGATACCTTATGCTTAAGAAAGATGCGAAGGCCCGACTCATTCGTTGGATCCTTCTACTGCAAGAATTTGATCTCGAAATTCGAGATAAAAAAGGTGTCGAAAATGTCGTAGCTAACCATCTCTCTCGTGTGCCCAACACACCTTCTGTCGAGCTGCCCATCAATGACAATTTTCCCGATGAGCAACTTCTAGCCATCTCTAAGGAGCCATGGTTTGCGGACATAGTAAACTACTTAGTCACAAACCAAACACCACCTAGTTGGTCCAAACAGGATAGATACCGATTCTTGTCTCAAGTTCGGTATTACATGTGGGAAGATCCTTATCTTTTCAAATATTGTAGCGACCAAATCATTAGGAGATGTGTCCCGATGAGGAGACTAGAAGTGTGCTAGCTTTTTGTCATGAGTTCGCTTGCGGTGGACATTTTGGTCCTCGCAAAACTGCCGAGAAAATTCTGCAAAGTGGCTTTTATTGGCCAACTGTGTTTAGAGATGCATTTGAGTATTGCAAGACTTGCACAAGATGTCAAATGATAGGAAGAATTTCCAAACGAAATATGATGCCCCTAAATCCCATTCTAGAAGTAGAACTTTTCGACGTATGGGGCATTGATTTTATGGGACCTTTCCCTAATTCGTTTGGGCACCAATACATCTTGTTGGCCGTAGACTATGTGTCGAAGTAGGTAGAAGCTGTCCCTTGCAAGACAAATGACAACAAGTTGTTGTCAAATTCTTGAAAGATAATATCATCTCACGCTTTGGAATCCCTCGAGCCATCATTAGCGACAATGGCACACACATTTTGCAATAGAACTTTTGAAGCTCTTATGCGAAAATATGCCATTACTCACAAGTTGTCTACGCCCTACCATCCTCAAACTAGCGGGCAGGTAGAAGTTTCTAATAGACAAGTCAAGCTCATTTTGGAGAAGACTGTGAATCAGAATAGGAAGGACTGGTCCATCAAACTGGTGGATGCCCTATGGGCATATAGGACTGCCTACAAGACGATTCTAGGAATGTCTCCCTATAGACTAGTCTTTGGAAAGGCTTGCCACCTTCCTGTCGAGCTAGAGCACCGGGCCCTATGGGCAATTAAGCAGCTAAATTTCGATTTAGATAAAGCCGGTGAGTTTCAGAAATTACAAATTTCTGAACTAGAGGAATTGAGGAATGATGCATACGAGAATGCGAAGATTGCGAAGGATAGAGTTAAGGTTTTTCACGATAAATTCATCACGAGAAAAACTTTTGTCCAAGGACAAAAAGTTTACTTTACAACTCTAGACTTCATCTCTTTCCCGGCAAATTGAAGTCAAGATGGACAGGACCATTCATTGTTAAGACGGTGTTTCCACACGGAGCCATAGAGATCTACGATCCCAAAAATGGCAATTCATTCAAGGTAAATGGTCAACGTCTTAAAATCTTTTTGAGTCTGTACCGGAAGCTAATGCGGCGATGGGTCTTTTTGACCCACTGTATCGGTGATTATATCTTTCTGCCAATTCATGCATTCCATACATTTCATTCATACATTAGGGACAATGCATGAAACAAGTGTGGGGGAAGGGTATGTAATATATTTAAAAAAAAAAAAAATTATATATATATAATATATTTAAAAAAAAAATTAAAAAAAAAAAATAAAATAAAAAAAATTAAAAAAAAATGTTATAAAAAGGAAATATTTTGACTTATTTTTTGAAAGAAATCTAAGTTAGTTTTAAGGATTAGGAAAATCATGATTAGGATTTCTAAAAACTTGGTCAAATAAATAAATTGTTTATTTTTTAGGTATAGGAGAGAAATTGAATAAATAATTAGTCTTGATTTTTACCTTAATGAAATATGCATACCAAATGCATATCTAGGATTCTAAGACAAAGACCTTGTGCCTCATAAAAAAAAAATAATAATAAAAAAAAAAAGAGAAAAAAAATAATTCACCAATTAAGCTGATACATGTGCCTCAAGAAGCATAAGTATTCACGCCTAATGGTGAATGCAAAAAAAAAAAAAAAAAAAAATAATACCTTAGTTTTGTGGCCTAGTTCACTTGAATTTGAGTCCGCGGGGGTTTTTCTCACCTGGTGCCCTAAGACCGACCGGTTTGGAGTCACCGACTTTAAGTTCGCTACATGGGTGGATTAGAAAGTCCGAGGGAACTAAGGAAAATTACTTATATGTACTAACACATCTAATAATCAATTAGTTAGGTATTAGGGCCTCAAGAAGCCTTGATACTTATACGAAAGAAAATTAGATGAGTTATACATGCCAAAAATATATATATATATATATTAACACATCTAATAGTCAATTAGTTAGGTATGAGGGCCTCAAGAAGCCTTGATACTTACACGAAAGAAAATTAGATGATGTTATAAAAATAATAAAGAGGCATGAGAGTCCAAGTTAAGGAATTCCTAGATTCACAAGGGTGCGTATGACTTTTGGTAACGAAAAAGACTATATTAGAAATTCAATTTTAATTCTTACCTAAAATGGACAACAATTGACTTTATTAAGACTAGGTTTGAGGAATGAATAAAAATGAGGATCCTAAAACTTATAGACTACTTAGTCTCTTCAATAATAATTCAAATATTTTCCTTTTTATGGATTTTGTGGGTGTAATCCGCTGAAAATCCTCACGAGACAACACTCGTCCTCTAGGGTAACCTAGAGGTTTAACGGCTTGTTGCACATGCTAAGTGCAACCGTGATTCCTACGAAAGTGAGTTAGGTTAGATTAATTTTTCTTTTTCTTTATTTTTACTCGAGGACGAGCAAAAAGATAAGTGTGGGGGGTGTGATTGGTAGTCAAAAGTGCATTTTATCATCATATATACCGTCACATTTGCACATTTAGTCATATTATAATGCATATTTATTATTTCTTTATTTAATATGTGCAGGCCTCGAATTGTTATGTTAGCAATAAATAAAGCCTAAAGAGCCCAAAGCCCAGATCCAAGCCCATGTTTGAAGCCCAGGTGAAGAAGCGCAAATACAAAGATTCAAAATGCAAATACAAGGGCTAAAAGTTGCAAATATCAGAAATTAGGGTTGGATAGACTTCTATCAAACCCTAAACACCTGCGGGATAAGGATAAAAAGCCAAGATAAAGAGGAATTTCGTGGAGAGAAGATTTGAAGAAATCTGGATTAAGGGTAACTTGATTACCAAGTTACCTCGAAAATCCAGATTTAAAAGGCCAGGATCCACCTTCCAGTAGCAAACGCCCACTTTGACGGACCAGGAGAGGCCACGCGCCAAAGCGCGTGGCCAGGAGACACAATATTGCCGCGGAGGCGCGGCAAAAGCCGCGCATCCGCGGCAATCTGGATAGAGTTGGGTATCAGGTTTTTGTGGTGATGTTTATCCGGGACTCCTCTACATTCTGCCCTATAAATATCAGAGCATTCGCAACAGGGAGGGCATGCAGAGACGATTAGGGTTTTCTTTAGCCACTTTTATTCAAAGTTGTAATTTTTATTTTCATGCTCGTTGTGGAAGAAGAAGGAGCTTTGTAATTGGAGATCTCATCTGCAATAAAGGTTACTTTCTTTGCACATTTAATTCTTGCTATTTTATTTTCTCTGTGTTTTTCGCTTCGGTTTTCATCTGTGATCTCGTGTTTTCTTTCTTCTTCTTTTCTTCTAATTAAAAATAAAAAAAATAAAAAAACAAATAATTTGAAAAAGAAAAAAAAATTGATGTCCCTAATTCTTTGTATGGTTTGCTGATCACTTAAGCAACCCTAGGGCAAGTAGGATTTGAATCGATTGATGACCATCCATCAGAAACCCTAGGTTTAATAATTGTTTTTCTTGAAGATAAAACTGATAACTAGATCTATTAATCTAGGTTGCACAATTAAAGGACTCATCATGACTTCATGCTTAAGAACTAGGACGGCCTCAAGTTAAGATTAATCTTTTCTTAGCTGTACTTAGATGTTAGGATGAAACTTGTTTAGTTTTTAATAATGGAACTTAGTATAATCTAGTATCGTATTTTCTTACTTGAATCACTCTTAATAACCTAGGGTAAATCACATTTATCTCAAGATGAAATTCAACATCCAAGACTTGCATAGTGGGTTTGGTAGTAGATCAGTAAAACCATGCTTTTTAATCCATATTCTCTTCAAATCTAATCTCTTCTGTGTTTACTCAAAGCATACGAGGAATCTGCCGCAAAAGCTTGCATCGCATCCTTCCCTGATCACGACCCGCTCGAGCCCTTGCTACAGCGATTCGCATTGAGACTAAGAATTCTGAACTCTATTTCAATCGATAAAATCTCAATCATCCCACATTGGCCATGTGTTGGAAGCTCATGGGGTATAAATAGAGAAAAATGAGAACAAAGGGCGTGCCCTTTGGGTACTTGGAGTTTTCGCGCGCGAAAAGGAGGGAACTATGCACGTACATACATACGTACGCGCACGCGCCGCCGCCGGCGGCGGCGCGGCGGCCGGCCGGCGCCGGTGCCGGGCTCGGGCTCGGGCCCGGGTCCGTGGCTCGTGGTCCGTGGTCCATGGCCTGGGTTCCCTACCTGGTTCTTTTTGAATCAGGGTCCGTTGGTCCGCCCGCGGAAGGATTCGAATCACCCGCCAACGGGTGTCCGCGCGAACAGATCCAACCGTTCGCCAACCGCTGTCGGAAAACCGACCGAGCGGTTGGGCGGTTGATCGGTTGCGACGGTTCTGTCCGAACCGTCGCAACTGCTGGAATTTGGCGGACGAGAATACCCCTCCAGAGCGCTATAAAAAGCGCTCCAGGGGTCCATTCTCAGACACACCAAAAAAAATCTGAAATCTTTCTCTCTCTCTCTAAAGTTCTGACTTCGGTTCTGAACTGGGCTCCAGCGAACGACTTCCAGAGCGACTTCCAACGAAGTGGGAATCCGCGACTTCCAAGTGAAGTGGGAATCCGAAGTGACTTCCTAAAGGAGATTCTGCCAAAATTCTTCAACCTCCCTACGTCCTCAACAGTGGGTGTTCCTCCAAAAGAGTAAGACAAATATTCATTTGAAATTTGTCGTTATACCGCTGTTTTGCTAATCCTGTGTAGGTACTGGTTGACTACGGTTCGACCGTATGGTGATTTGATAGTGCTATCCAAATACCGTGAAGAAGTGTTGTATCTTGGGAGACCAGCGTCCATTATCACCGTTAGCACCGGTGCGGGGACGTAATTGTCTTAAGGAGATTCGCTGTAAGCGTACCTCACTTCAAATACTGTATAAGTGGACTAAGTCCTTTATACAGGGGATATACTTTACAGTATATCGAGATTGACTTAGATTCAGTCTAAGTGATACTGTATAAGTGGATTAAGTCCTTTATACAGGGGATATACTTTACAGTATATCGAGACTGACTTGGATTCAGTCTAATTGGTGCTTAAACCAAGGAAGGAAATTGAAAGGTGGTTCTTAAATTAAGGAACGTTCTATTGAACGGAAAACCTCCCACCTGATATTTGCCGACCTGGCCAATTAGATTGTTGATATCTCAGTGATCTTGATTAGTTGTCAGATTGATTCTTGTTAAGCAGGATACCCAACAATCTTAAGACAATTATAGTTTCTTACATCTGTTCTGCTTGAACTTGCAGAAGATGTCTGAGACAAATCAAGATAGCTCAAGTAAGGCACCAAACATGCCGTTACAAGTTATGATGCCAACTTCACTTCCTAACCCGAAGTCGGAGAAGTCAGGAAAATTTGATGGCACAGAATTCAAGAGGTGGCAACAGAAGATGATCTTCTACTTGACCACTCTTCATCTGGCCAGATTCCTGCAAGGAAATCCACCAGAGCCTGCAACTGATGCATGGACTCAATGTGACTTCCTTTGCCGAAATTATGTTTTTAAATGGACTGGATAACTCTATTTACAGTGTCTACAGTCCTATCACAACGGCAAAGAAGTTATGAATCAGTCTTGACAAGAAGTACAAGACTGAGGATGCTGGTACCAAGAAGTTCGTCGTTGGACGATTTCTGGAGTACAAAATGGTGGACAGCAAGACTGTAATCAGTCAGGTGCAAGAGTTCCAACTTATCTTGCACGAGATAGAAGCCGAAGGTATGATCCTACCTGAAAATTTTCAGGTTGCCACTATCGTGGAGAAACTCCCACCTGCGTGGAGAGATTTCAAGAAATACCTTAAGCACAAGCGAAAGGAGTTAAAGTTGGAAGATCTCATTGTGAGGCTTCGTATCGAGGAGGACAACCGCAAGTCCGAGAAAAGGAGCAGTAAGAACTCCTACGAAGCAAAAGCCAATGTGATCGAGGACTCAAAGGGAAAGCGTCTACTTCCAAAGGCTTGAAGCGGAAGAAGACATCCCAGGGGTACAAAGGCAAGGTCCAAGAAGGCAAGAACATGCGCTTCAAGGGAACCTGCTACATCTGCAACAAAGAAGGGCATAAGGCGAATGAATGTCGCAGCCTTCTCAAAAAGAACAAGAAAAGCCACCCACAGGCAAACTTGACCGACCATGAGTCTCCAAGCCTTTCAGCTGTGGTGTCAGAAGTAAATCTGACAACCAACAACAAGGATTGGTGGGTAGACACTGGAGCTACCCGGCACATCTGCTCGGAGAAATTGTTATTCTCAGAATATCAAAGGCTAGAGCAAGATGAACAGCTATTCATAGGTAATTCAACTTCCTCAAAGGTTGAAGGAAAGGAAAGGTCATCCTGAAGTGGACATCGGGGAAAGAGCTTACTCTTAACGATGTCCTTCATGTTCCAGACATCCGCAAGAATTTGATCTCCGGATCAATACTTAGTAAGAAAGGATTTAGAATTGTATTTGAATCTGACAAATTTGTACTTACTAAGGGAGGGATGTATGTGGGAAAGGGCTATCTTGTTGATGGACTTTTTAAAGCCAATGTTGCAGTGGTTGATAAAAAGTCCGTGTATTTGTACCCAAAGCTAATAAATAAAGGAAAATCTTCTGTTTAGTTGCTTGAGTCTCCTAATTTGTGGCATGCTAGATTAGGGCATGTAAATTACAAGTCTTTGAAAAACTTGTCTAATCTGGGATATATTCCTAAACTCAACTTGGAAGAAATTCGCAAGTGTGAGGTTTGTGTTGAGGCCAAGTTGGCTAAAAATTCATTTCACTCAATAGATCGAAATACAGAACCTCTAGGGTTAATTCATAGCGATCTATGTGACTTGAAGTTTATGCCAACTAGAGGCGGTAAAAAGTATTTCATTACTTTTATCGATGACTGTACAAGATACTGTTATGTGTATCTTTTAAACAGTAAGGATGAGGCAATAAATATGTTTACAACATATAAAGCCGAAGTTGAGAATCAACTCAACAAGAAAATCAAGATTCTAAAATCCGATAGAGGCGGAGAATATGAATCAAATGATTTTAGTGAGTTATGTGCTAGTTTTGGTATAATCCATCAAACTACAGCACCATACACTCCTCAGCAGAATGGAATTGCTGAACGGAAGAACAGAACTTTGAAGGAGATGGTTAATTCCATGCTCGTAAGTTCTGGAGCTCCGCAGAACTTGTGAGGGGAAGCTTTATTAACTGTAAATCATATTCTAAATAGAGTACCCCACAAGAAACTTGGTCTAATACCATTCGAGTTATGGCATGGAAGGACACCTTCCTACCATTACCTCAAAATGTGGGGGTGCCTTGCAAAGGTGCTAGTACCATTACCTAAAAAGACTAAGTTGGGAGCAAAAACTATAGACTGCGTATTCATAGGCTATGCCTTGAATAGTAGTGCCTATAGGTTTCTGGTTCATAAATCAGAAATACCAGATATTCATGTAAACATGATTATCGAATCTCGAGATGCTGTGTTCTTTGAAGATATCTTTCCGTACAAACGGGAAGCAGATAAGACTTCTGGGAAAAGAACACACGAGATGGCGTTCAGGGACGAAAGTTCCGAGGAACCGAATGTAAATGCGGAAACTGAACCAAGAAGAAGTCAGAGATCTAGAATCTCAAAATCTTTTGGTCCAGATTTCATAGCATACGCTATTGAGAGCGAGCCTCAAACATTTAAAGAGGCTATGTCAAACCCAGAAGCACAAATGTGGAAAGAAGCTATAAATAGCGAAATAGAATCCATACTAAGTAATCATACTTGGGAATTGGTAAACTTGCCTCCTGGAAGTAAACCAATTGTGTGTAAGTGGATTTTCAAACGAAAATTAAAACCCGATGGATCTATCGATAAGTACAAGGCTAGATTAGTAGCCAAGGGTTATCGACAAAAAGAAGGACTTGACTACTTCGATACTTATTCACCAGTAACAAGAATAACGTCCATTCGGATGTTGATTGCGATTGCAGTATTGCACAACTTAGATATCCATCAAATGGATGTCAAGACTGCATTCTTAAATGGTGAATTAAATGAAGAAATATATATGGAGCAACCAGAAGGATTTAAAGTCAAGGGCCAAGAACACAAGGTGTGTAAATTGGTAAAATCCTTATATGGTTTAAAGCAGGCTCCAAAACAATGGCATGAGAAATTTGATAGTGTCATGATCAAAGATGGATTCACTATCAATGAATGCGATAAGTGTGTTTACACGAAAACAGTTGGAAACGCATGTATCATTGTTTGTCTTTATGTAGACGACATGTTGATACTTGGGACTAATATTGAGATTATTAAGTCCACTAAACGAATGTTATCCAACAGTTTTGATATGAAGGATCTAGGGGTTGCTGATGTAATTTTAGAAATTAAAATTACTAGAACACCAGATGGAATCAGTCTATCTCAATCTCACTACGTGGATAAGATGATAGAAAGATTCAAGGACCATGGGATAAAGGAGAATACAAATCCTTTTCTCCCACACGTCCACCTTCATAAGAATACAGGAACTGGGATACGCCAGTTGGAGTATTCTCAGATTATCGGAAGTCTGATGTATTTAATGAATTGCACTAGACCCGATATTGCTTACGCTGTAAGCAAGTTGAGTAGATATACTAGTAATCCTAGTGATCTACATTGGACCGCTCTACTACGAGTATTGGGTTACGTATCACATACCAAGGAATATGCCTTGAGATATGGAAAGTATCCTCCTGTACTGGAAGGATACAGTGATGCTAATTGGATTGCAGATTCTGAGGAATCAAAATCAACTAGCGGATACGTATTTACTCTAGCAGGAGCAGCGGTATCATGGAAATCTTCTAAGCAAACATGTATTGCTCGTTCCACTATGGAATCGGAATTCATAGCCTTAGATAAGGCTGGAGAAGAAGCAGAATGGCTTCGACAATTCTTAGAAGATATACCGTTGTGGCAAAAGCCAGTGCCCGCTATATGTATACACTGCGATAATCAAGCAGCTATATCTAGGGCACAAAATGTTATATACAACGGTAAGTCTAGACATATTCGTCGTAGACATAATACCGTGAAGCAGTTGCTCTCAAATGGAATTATCTCTATTGACTTTGTATCGTCAAAGGATAATTTAGCGGATCCGCTTACTAAAGGTTTAAGTGGAGAGCGTATAAACTGCGCATCGAGGGGAATGGGTCTAAAAGCCTAACCGTACCGAGTCAGCTTAATGGAAACCTCACTTAGCGACTGGAGATCCCACGGACTAAGTTCAAGAGGAAAAACTAGTTATGATTGACTCAGCAAGTAAGCACTTGGGAGCTTGACTCCAATCCATTCCTATGGTGCACATAAGTGCTTTTCTACAAGTGGATTAAGGATAAGCTTAACGCTTTTAATGATGCCTATATCTTGTTTATAAACAAGTGGAGTAGAGTAGACTACTCTTAATAGGTACATCACCTATGTGAGTATAGAGTTGGGTCGGCTCTTTGGGAATTTCTATGGAGGCTGTTATTCCCTAAAGATACTCTCTGAAACCAAGAATGTCCAGGGCCAAAACGGACACAACCGAGAACCAAAGTTGATTTGGAAAGTTACTGTGTGAAGCTTGTTGACTTGGCTTACACTAACGGCTAACAGTTCAAGACCTAGTTCACTGATTAGCCAGTAAGTCCGATAAAGCTTTCACTATGGAAGGTTCAAGACCTAGTTCACCTATCCTTATGCAGTTTCTTTTCTAAAGTACCTTACACAATAGAGTCAGTCTCTTTGTGTGTCATTTCCTTGAATCTCCATTCATTGTGGGGGATTGTTGGAATTGAAGAATATAAAAGTGAATCTTCGAGTTGAATTATGGCGAGATCCGTTGATCGAATCAACCGGATGATGGTTGGAGTGTGTTCTCCTTCCATTTGTGATGAACGTGGTATATTCACATGTTCAATTCCGACTTCGAATGAATGAGATATTCAAGTCCAAAGATTGCCTAATTCAAAGCCAAAAGGGACTAAAGTTAGCTACATGCATTTAGTCCCACATTGGCCATGTGTTGGAAGCTCATGGGGTATAAATAGAGAAAAATGAGAACAAAGGGCGTGCCCTTTGGGTACTTGGAGTTTTCGCGCGCGAAAAGGAGGGAACTATGCACGTACATACATACGTACGCGCACGCGTCGCCGCTGGCGGCGGCCGGCCGGCGCCGGGCCGGGCCCGGGTCCGTGGTCCGTGGCCTGGGTTCCCTACCTGGTTCTTTTTGAATCAGGGTCCGTTGGTCCGCCCGCGGAAGGATTCGAATCACCGCCAACGGGTGTCCGCGCGAACAGATCCAACCGCTGTCGGAAAACCGACCGAGCGGTTGATCGGTTGCGACGGTTCTGTCTGAACCGTCGCAACTGCTGGAATTTGGCGGACGAGAATACCCCTCCAGAGCGCTATAAAAAGCGCTCCAGGGGTCCATTCTCAGACACACCAAAAAAAAATCTGAAATCTTTCTCTCTCTCTCTAAAGTTCTGACTTCGGTTCTGAACTGGGCTCCAGCGAACGACTTCCAGAGCGACTTCCAACGAAGTGGGAATCCGCGACTTCCAAGTGAAGTGGGAATCCGAAGTGACTTCCTAAAGGAGATTCTGCCAAAATTCTTCAACCTCCCTACGTCCTCAACAGTGGGTGTTCCTCCAAAAGAGTAAGACAAATATTCATTTGAAATTTGTCGTTATACCGCTGTTTTGCTAATCCTGTGTAGGTACTGGTTGACTACGGTTCGACCGTATGGTGATTTGGTAGTGCTATCCAAATACCGTGAAGAAGTGTTGTATCTTGGGAGACCAGCGTCCATTATCCCGTTAGCACCGGTGCGGGGGACGTAATTGTCTTAAGGAGATTCGCTGTAAGCGTACCTCACTTCAAATACTGTATAAGTGGACTAAGTCCTTTATACAGGGGATATACTTTATAGTATATCGAGATTGACTTAGATTCAGTCTAAGTGATACTGTATAAGTGGATTAAGTCCTTTATACAGGGGATATACTTTACAGTATATCGAGACTGACTTGGATTCAGTCTAATTGGTGCTTAAACCAAGGAAGGAAATTGAAAGGTGGTTCTTAAATTAAGGAACGTTCTATTGAACGGAAAACCTCCCACCTGATATTTGCCGACCTGGCCAATTAGATTGTTGATATCTCAGTGATCTTGATTAGTTGTCAGATTGATTCTTGTTAAGCAGGATACCCAACAGGAACATTATGCTTCGATCGGTAGTTGGTCTCTTGGGGGAGAGCTGGAAAATTGGAGGGGGCTAAAGAATTCATCATGCAAATGCTAATTGAGCCAATTCTGATCACTCTGGTGCAGCTTGCTTACCGCTTGAAGAGAGTTTGCGATGTTGAATTGGGAAGATATAAATTCTAATTTTGATGGGTTAATTGTTTCGAAGTGCATGATAAATTCAGGTGAGCCAGTTGCTTGTACGTGCATGGTTTTGATTGGTACCAAAGCAGTGCTTCCTCTGTTATTTTATTTATCACCTGTAGTTGCATGTTTTTGTTTTGGTGCGGAATTTTTACTGTTTGCTTAAACTTCCGTCTCAGATTGTCCACTGTTTATGTTGATATTGGCACGATGCAATTACTTTTTTGTGACACCATTGCACCAACTTTTCTCTAGCAATCGACTTACAAGCCATCTTTGCTACTGAGAGTGCAAAGTTTTTTTCCCTGGGGAGATGATGGAGACATTAAAAGTCAGTGCTCTCTCAAAAAGGCTAATGAAGATGGTGAAAGTGAGCGCTCTCGTGTGAGAACTGATGAATATCAACACTTTGCCAAGAGAAAACGAAGATCATTGAAACCAAAGATCTACTTAAAATAATTGGAGAGAGTGGAAGTAAGCACTCTCCTACCTTTTATCAAGAGGAGAAGAAAATTGTTAAGTCCTCTTTGATTGAAGATGATGGATTGTGGTGTTACGAGCCATTGTAGCCATTTGTCTGACGAACTCCATCATTCGTTTGCCCTATGCCCACTTTTCATCGAAAGGAAGAACATCTATTTTGATTATTTAATGTTGAATGCACAACTTATATGATGCTAACATGCTGTGATTTTTTTTGGGGGGAATATATGCACTTAAATAGGTTTTATTTCTATTAATAATATTTATTTATTTATTTAATCGCATAAAAATAAATGTATACATTTTCACATTGCCGTTTTTATTGCTTTTGTGTCGCATGTATTGTGCACATACATTTTCCCCTCAAAATTTAAGAAAATTTATGCATTTCTTACGTAAAGTAATTGCATCATTTTATTTTTACACATCATCCATTTTGCAAAATTCATCCTTATAAGGGAAAATTTTGCTACAAGCACCACTTTACTTCATAGTTAGGGGAAAAAAAAAATGTAGCTTCATAGTTTTATTCACTGTAACTTCATCCACGTCAGCATAAATTGATTCCTCTCAGCCACCGCTTCTTTATATATTTTCATTTCCTCTTTTTGTCTTTTCACGTCGTCCCAACGTTGCTCTCTCCTCAATCCTGACTCAGACGCAAAGTAATTCGCGGGCTGACCTACGCGGGCAGGTCACCATGGGGCTGGAAGTGGGGGGGAGAAGCCGCTCCTGGGGGTCGCATGGGGCAGAGCCCCCGTACTATTTTTTTTGGGATCGATCTTTTTGCAGGACTTGTTTGCTCGTACTCGTGATGAGTTTTGTTTGTGTTTGTGATCAATATGGTTTTTCGATCTGAAAAAAATTTGGGGATCACTCGACACAGGTGAGGGGTCTGTTGCTGATGGCCATACTGATATGAAGACTGCAACTCATGATCGCAGTTTATGTGAGGACTACGACTATGATTGTAATTTTTTATTAGAATACTACGACTATGGCATAATACTTATATTGATTGAAAATTATATCTTATAAGGACTGTGATCATTGTCGAGGTCTCAATATAAGCTATTGTGTTTTGTGAGGATTGCGATCATAAAGACTAAAATTTAAGACATCTTTTTTAGGATTGCGATCATGATCCGACCCTATAAAAACTTAAAAACATATCATAATAATGAGGATTGCGATCTATAAAGACTAAAAAATAACGCATTTTTGTGAGGATTATGATTATAGTGGCAGTCTTCTGTAAACCAGCAGTCCACATTTTTCAAGTGGTCCCCTTTTTTCGAAACGATTACTGTGAGATATTTGCATCTTTCGCTACTGAGAAATATTTCTGTACTTGATATGTGACACACCTGATTGGTTAAAAAAAAAAATAACTGAAACAAATGAAATGATGAAGCTAAGTTTTTTTTTTCTAATTACGTTTTGAATCCCTCCTGTAATCTTTAATTTTGCCCTCCCCAAATACAGTGGCATTCTCGTAATTTTGTACAAATGTATATATATCTCCTCTCTTGCTTCCCCTCTTTGCCACCGAGTTACAGAAACATCGAGAAGAAAGGGCGGAGGCGAGCGACTGGTCTTGAGATCGCAAGCGAAAATGGCCACCGTGATGCAGAAGATCAAAGATATCGAAGATGAGGTACTCATCTCTTCTCCCAACTAAACCCTAGTTTTTCCTCTCATTCTAAAACCCTATTTTGATTCTGTGGTTGCATATTCCTCAGATCATTCAAGGGATACTGAGGACCTATCTAGGGTTTATTTTTTAAGAAAACTTCATTGAGTCCTCAATTATCTATTAGTTATTTGTGCTGACTTCAAGATATTTAGTTTGACGCCTGGACTCAACCAACAAAGATTTGATTTTTGTAACAATTTGATCGGATTTTTAGTAGCTTAGTACATAAAAAGGGTTTTAAGTTCATAGAGTCTGCTTTTAGCCTTATCCTTAGCTCATCTTTGAAGCTCTTTTGTTGTTGATTAGTTGTTCTATTTTATATCTTAACAGTTAATATTTTCTGTAGATATAGAAAATGACTGTTAAAGGTTTTTTTTTAAAAATCTTTCACTAGGCTATTTTAAAGAGTTTTTTGTATTTCTTAAAATTAACGAAGTTCCCGCATTCTCTTTATTTCTATATAAAACGAATATCTGGGTGGACATCAGGCACAGGAGACCCCAGCCCCAAAATAAGTATTCTAATTTTGCTTATCAGAATATATTAATACACATCCTTTTCCATCAACTGTATGACTAAGGCCATGGTGCAGTCCCTCAATCCATTTCGTTCTTATACAAACTAACCATATTACTAAAAGACATCATCTGCAAAGACAATAACGGATGAGACAAGGGTTTAACAAAGAAGGCGATGAGTCTCCTTTGCTTGAGGCCTCTTTTATACATAAATGATCTATTCTCTCCCCGATTAACTAAAACAGTAGGCACCCTAGAACATGGACAGTTAAACTAACAAAGAAGACAACAGGTGTCATTTGCCTGACACTCTATACACAACTGTTATTCTTCTCCCTATAATCAATAGACACCCTAGAACATAGATAATTGAACTAAGTAACCACCTATAGTATGCCCTCTGATCTGCAAGCCTTCATATAAATAGTTCCAAGCAACCTTATAACGAGGCTTCTCAAAATCTAATTCCAATAGAACTTCTAAGACCTTTTGTAGCAGTCAGAAATCATTCTGAGTATAAGTACACTATCCAAGATATAGCCAGCTTCAGTGACATCTACTGTAGAGCCGATATCCTCTTTTAAGCTTTGGCCAAATGCATCAATTCTGTAGGAGTGTGATTGAACTGAGGGGCACTGATACTGCTGTTTAGAAATAATGATGTTACTAGAAAAAATATGCTCTCTCGATGGATTGATCTCAACAGATCCTTACATAACTGACATATTATGAATGCATCCCAAAACTCATGATAGATACAGGAGTCGTGTGCGTGGCCTTGTTACCTTATTTCCGGGTAAGCTATATATCAAATCCTTATTTATTGCTCTCCTCCGACTTGAATTCTTGCTCCGATCCAACCAAATTACTTCTATCTTTGACATGATAAAGCTTCTGTCAATTAACAATATTCCTATTAGTATCACTTGTAACCATCAAATTCTTTTAGAACCAATGAAATTCAATTTTGATCCTTCGAATATCTGAAATCTGCTTCAACCACCAGATTAAATATAAAATCAAACATTTCCAATATTAGCCACTTTATGAAAACATTTAGTGTTTCCATCACCTTCTTTTAATCGGCATTTTGTAGCTCCAACTCCAAGTACTTGTTTTCTTTAATTTTTAAAGAAAGAATACAAAGGTCAGCGTCCATTCTAATTACCCAAGTTAAATCTCTCATTAATAATTGTGGGATTGAAGCTGGAACCTTCCACTTGTGAGGGAGGGGCCTTACCAATGAGCTAACCCGCTGGTCTAAGTAATTGCAAATTTTCTTGAAATCTTGAGGAACACTTTGACCCTGAGATCTCACTTTTTCTCTCTCATCCATGTCTTGATTCTACCTTAACATCAATCTCATAGGTTTTCTATAACAATTTTATTCCCCCCCTTTAATGTTACCTAACTCACACCACCCTGCTCCCTACAACTAATTCTATCTGTGCAACCAGGATCACAAGACTAAAAAATCGACTCAAAGCTTACCATTCCAATTCTTTAAAACCAAATACCTAACTGCAACGCTGGGAGGTAAACACTTATTAGGCCAATTTTATGAACTACCAGATGATGGCAAGTCCATCACGCTTAAAATCTCTAGTAACTTAGTTTTCTAGTACTCATCTGCTAGAAGGATTTCGCACCCTCTCATCAGCATAACCTGTAATGCTAGAATCCAATTCAAATCCCAAATGCCATTTCAGTTGCTCCAAAAATGTGCCAATTGAGTCCCAAAAATATCCCTCAAGTTACATTGAGTAGGATGATATATACTAGATGCTACAAACTCCAACCTTCAAATTTGTGCTTCAACTCTAGGGGGAAAAAATGGAAAACTGTTTATTTCTCAAATAAAAGAACAAAACACCTTCTCTCGAAGGTGAACACAACCAGCTAAACGTCGAGCATCCAGCACATACAGCTGTTCTATTAATAAAAAAATTATCCTTTTGATGAACTATATCTACAATGCCAACTTAATACTATGTGGATTGAAATAATGAGGTCTATTTCTGGTATGCTAAATTATCTTGAATCTCTTGATATAAGTCTATCTGTTTTGTGAAATTTTATTTTATTATTTTGATTTATACATTTCTCTTCTAAATTTTTTTTATGGTGTTATGTTTTTATTAATTTTGACAGATGGCAAAGACACAAAAGAACAAGGCCACGGCCCACCACCTTGGTTTACTTAAGGTGATATTTCTTTCTTTGTTAGTCTGTTATTGGTTCCAGGCCCCTTGCATTAGTTAACAGCTCTCTTTTGAATTTCTTTTTGATGGAAAATGAAAAGAGAAAAGAAAAGAAAAGAAAAAAACAGACACTTTTGAGACATGAATTCCCTCTGTGGATGCTTTGGGAAATTTTTCTACGGATAATGCTTGGTTTGCAATGCTGGAAAATGCATATTATTTCTCAAGTAAGAAGTTATTCGGATTTATATTCCTCTATATTGTTTGGATTGTCATTTTTTCTTTCTTTTTTTTTTTGGACTCGTGTATCCTGGAAAAAGCTTATCATTTCTCAAGGTAAAAATTTATGGGAGTTATATTCCCTTACATTGTTTGGATTGTCATTTTTTAGAGGAATACATTGTTTGGATAGTCAGTAAAAGATATTCATAGAAAATTTGATTTCAGACAAACTGGCTTCTTTAGTCCTTCCTTCCATAGTAATTATCAATTATATAAGAAGTTCAGAATTTAAATATAGGAGAGTGAAAGGAGCAGATATTCTTAATGATCCTTGGAAAACAAAATTGAGGTTTGGACTTAATCTTTTTCTTCCAAGAATTTCACTATTTTTATTGTTCTTCCCCTTAGCGTGCTCAAAATGCACCCAAACATCATTTCAGTGTCAATTTTAAAATCCCCGAGAGATGTACGACTCTTCATGCAATTCTTGATGATTTTTGTGCATCTCAAGTCTGAACAGTCCCTAAGGTGTTAGGTGCTACCTTTCTAATTATTGGTCAGTTAGATATACCAGTTTGCTGAAGGAGTCGTCTGTAATTTTCCAGTCAATACGAGAGAGAGAGAGAGAGAGAGAGAGAGAGAGAGAGAGAGAGAGATTTCTGATTGGCCAACTTGGTAGAGAGAGAGAGAGAGAGAGATTTCTGATTGGCCAACTTGGTCGGGCTTGTGTATTTCACAAACAAATATAGGCAGTGATCATTTAGAAGTGAATTCTTTTGAAAGTAATCTCAATCAGGCAGATATAGTCACTAGAGCTGGTTGTACGATGTACCATTGGTTTCCAGATTTCCAGGGACATTGACTGATTGTTGCTATCAGCAATGGTCAGGATCAGTTTATTGTTTGTTGGTTGGAATTGTTAGGGAGATCAAGGCCAAGTTACATAATTAAAACTTGTGAATATGAGAAATTAGTGGGATTTAGTGAATATAGATTATGAATGGAGCAAGTGATGGCTATCACTTGAGTATCATGGTGAAGAAAACGAGGTCTCTGGAGATGAAATATGAGAGAAAAAGAATTATCTGGGGTTGGGGCATAGCTGCATAGTTGATAATGATCACTCAAGATTGGGGTTCAAGTAGGAAGTGGAAGAGAGGCAGGACAATGTTCATGCACGGGGGTGGGTTGATTTTTTGCTTTAGCCATTTAATAACAATGGGTATTGGAGGACTTAAAAAAGAACTTCAGCTTAACATAGATGACTCTGTACTGGAACTCGAGGGCATTGGTGCCAGGCATTGTTTGGCAAATTGTTGGTGATGTATTTATTGTTCTGGGTGGCCCCAAGCAGTTTTGAGCTATTGTTAAAGTTGGTGGAAGAAACTAAATGTTCATTTTTTTGAAAGGTAGGTTGTGCACCTTTTATCCCCATCTGCAAGAGTTATTAATGATATATAATGTGGTGGTGAATTTCTGCTGCGAGTGATCAGACGTTCGATCCACACCACAATCGGGAGTGTGTTTAAAGTATAAATGCAAAATAATAAACACAACACAGAAAGCAGACGGAGACACGATATTTTTACGCGAAAACTCAAATTGGGGAAAATTATGGGGAGGAGAAGCAAAATGCACTATAATTCATCGGTTTACAGAAACTTCATGTATGTATTGGTGTTTCTTTGAGTTCGGATCTAGTGGAAGGCCGGCTTCTTCTTGGAGAAGGTCTATTTGTACTGAACTGTAGGCCCTGAGGCGGTAGGCATTCGCGAGATTTACGTAGCTGCATGATCTTCATGTGCGAATTTGTTGTAACGGTTGTGATTGCTGGCGTGCTGGTTGAGATTGCATGCAGAAAATTTCGTAACTCTCCGCCTTAAGCGCATGGGCTTTACATGTCTTCAGCGTGGGAGAGAAGGGGCGACATGATTGCAGGCAGAGATCTCGACTGTTGTTACTGAGGGCCTTCGAGTAAAGTAGGGGGATATTGGACTGCTGGTGACTCCGAAGAGTGATGCCTCCAGAATGGGGATTCGCTCCGGGACAACTCTGGGTGGCGAAGCTTTGGAGGTTCACTTGAGTGCGGGTTGGAGTAATTATGGGAATTATGGATGCTCTTAAAAGGATCCGATGTGACGGGGGCAATTGATTGTTGCAAAAACTTCAAAAAAGGGACTTGGTTACTTGGACACGTGTCAGCATCTTGCTGAGGGTCAATTTTTGATCACTACAGATAACCCCGCTCTATCACTTGCGAAGCCTGTCTGAGGAAAGTCGGAAGAGCAGAGTTGGTTGAGATCTTTGAATGCTTTGGATTCTTCTGGATGTCTTGGATTCTTCTGGATATTGGAGAATAGGAGGATCTAGTCCAGTAATGTGAATCTTTGAGATTTCGCTTGGAGATTGCGTGACTGGATGACAGTTGTCGTGTCTATTGATTAGATTGGTATGAAATATGTGACTGGCGTCCTTTTGAATCATGACGCCATAATGACTGAGATCGTGAGGCAGAGGCGGTCGATATCCTGCAGATTTGGTTGTTCGAGGATCTCGGGATCTGGATCGGCTTTTTCGGAGATTAGAGATTTGAATTGGGGATATTTCAACTCCATCTTTAAATAGGGCAGAGCCCTAGGATTGAAATTGCTTATCTTCTCTGAAAAATCCTTCCTTCCGAGCTCTTTGCTCTGGTAGGTTGCCATGTCGTTCTTCTTTGTTCTGTGAAGGAAAAAGAGGGAGAGGATGGAGATGATGGGAATGGCTATCGGGTTCTTGCAGCTTGGGGGTCTGGTTAGCACAAAACATCAGTCTTCGCGAAGAGCTTGTCGCAAAACATCAGTTTTTGTGACAAAGCTCTGCTACTAGGAAGGATGGACCGGGCTTCTAATTTGACATGGTTTGTTAATCTGAACTCCGATCGGATCAATCTAGCTCTCATCTGGGCTCGATGTTCTTTTTTGGTAGCACGTATGAGGAAGGAGTGGGGTTTGTTCCAGACAGTCACGGAGGTGGATCCGATTCAATCGCCGTCTTTCATGTATGGCAGTCCTCACTCCGGTTGAGGGGCTGCTGCTTCGCGTTTGGAGATTCTCTCCTCGTGGCTAGCAATAGGAGGGGAGTATGGGAGGATATTTCTTGGGTTGTCACCGATGAAGCATTTCTTCTGGAGCTCTGACCTTCTCTTTGGCATAAAGGGTCGGTGGTGTGATACCATCACCGACTTGTATGTCTTGTCGGAGTCCTGGCTTTCTAGGAGGCGTGTTTCGGGTGGAGAGAAGGTTCTTCATCCCAAGAATCTCTTATTTTTGTGAAGAAATTTCTCGGAGCTTCCTCCGGGACTTTTGGATGGTGGCGTGGACAATAAGGTTGTGCCTCCGTGAAGTGTCCTCGATAGGCAGATCGTTGTTTGCTTCAGCATTGGGGACCTGTTTGGTAGGGTTGGATGGTGGGTGGTCGTTTGTATTTCTTTTCAAAAATGTACACACAAAAATGTGATAATCTTGTACTACTTATGTTAGACGTAATCAAATAAAATTAAAGTAATGCAATTGGAATGGAAAGATTGAAATAAATGTATGTATTTGGAATGAAAATAATTGCGTAAATCTTGCCTGATTTATTTTACCATTTGTGTTGTTTGGAATTGACCGTGTCTCCTTGGAGTGCTTGTCTTTAACTCCGGGATATTTGACTTAGCATGTGGATGGTTTGGTAGGTTTGTGGTGTTTCCGAGCTGGGGTAGCCCTATCAACGATACCTGCAAATTTTATCCTCCGAGTGGGGGAAATCCCAGCTGCGGAGTTGGGCCTTCGAGTGGAGAAAATCCCAGCAACGGAGTCGGGTTCACAGTCGATCCATATGGGGGAAGTCCCATCAGCAAAGTCGTGACCTTGGGACTATGAGAGGGGGAATCCTTACAACAGAGTTGGGCCTCCGAGTGGGGAAAATTCCAGCAACGGAGTATGAAAATTGGTAGGGCTCTGAGTGGGAAAGTCCCACGGCAGAGGGGTGATGCGCAGACAGACATGCAATGATGCAACTCGAAGTAAATATTAGATGCAATATTAAAAGAATAGTTCGGGACGACAAGGCTGTGTATGCCCCAACTTTTAATCACACGAAACCAGTACTTTGAGGGGATAATCCAAATAAGAAAACCCTCATGTATATATCATGTGTCTCGCGCAATCATAGGCTAGACATACATAACCATATCGTCCCGGGATAAGTAACATGCACACATTCACAAAGGTGAGGTTTGGATAATACATGGTCGGCTGTATCTTCCTCGGTACCCTTGATTTATTCAGTCTACAATTACATGAAACTAGTACGTCGAGCGGATAATTCAAATAAGAAAACCCTCATGTATATACCATGTGTGTCATGCAATTATCTGCTCTCCAGTTACCTGCAAATTGGGAAATGGCCTGAAGTGGGGGTGTCATGCATCGACAGATTGGAAGCGTCTACTTTGAGTGGGGGAAATTCCAATAGCGGAGTGGCGATCCGAACCTCTGAGTGTTTGAAAATCTCAGTAGCAGAGTTGGGCCTCCGAATGGGGGAAATCTCAGCAGTGGAATCGGGTTCACAGACGCTTCCGAGTGGGGAAAATCTCATCAGCGGAGCTATGACCCCTGTAAGGACCTGAAGTGGGGTAGCACGCATTGACAGGTTGGATACGTCTACTCCGCGTGGGGAAAATCTCAACAGCGGAAGGACCAACTCCGAGTGGCAAAAATTCCATCAGCAGAGTAGTCCACAATCGCTTTCGAGTGGGAAAAATTCCAGCAGCGGAAGGACTGACTCCGAGTGGGGAAAATTTCAACAACGTAGTAGTTCCGAGTGGGGGAAATCCCATCAGCGGAACACCTAGACACAGTCCTCTGTGTGGGAGAAATCCTAGCAATGGAAGGACCCGACTCTGAGTGGGAAAAACCCCAGCAGCAGAGTAGCTACGAGTGGGTAAATCCCATCAGCGGAATGTCTAGCTTGGAAGGATTGCAATGGTTAGGAGCAAAAAATAATCATTTTATTCAATATTGGAATGGATACATGGAATTATAGGAATAGGAGTACCGCTCTGTCTCTTGGAAACGTGGATCAATCAATCACTTGTATTGAGTGATCAGGTGTTGTGGCTAGATAGGCGATGGAGCATTGAGCTGTCCGGATCCGGAGGCTGCTTCGGGAGTGAGAATGTACTCTTTGAGGAGATCTTGTTGGATAAGCTCTCCCAGGTACTTCTGGAGAGCCCAGCAATGGATGGTCTTGTGTCCCTTACAGTCATGGTAGGAACAATATTCTTTCGCTCCGAGAAGCGAGTGGTCGACCGGATTGGCCTCGAGCACCTAACACATAGCTGGTCCTTGAAGGCGTTGAAGACCTCGTTGATGGGGAGCGTCAACGAAGTGAAATGTTCCATCAGATTGTAAATTCGGAACAAATTTAGCGGAAGGATAGGGAGCGACTGTTTCTTGAAGACTGGTTGCTCTCGATTCCAATCTTGGGAGTGAGCGGAGGCTTCGTGCGGAGACTTTGATTTTTCTTTAATATCACCATGCTTCGTGGTATGGCTGAAGGAAGTCTTCATTGCTTCCTTCAGCTGGAGTAGGGCTGAGTTCGTGACAAAATCTCGCTCATCCGAGTGACATTGTGCTTGAGGAGGTGTTTGTGTGGGGGGTGAGAAAGCTGCAACCCGCTGATGAATGCAAGTGTAGAAATGTCTTCACCACAGTTGGGGACTTCGGCAAGTTGGCTTTGAAAGAAATTGATGTATGATTTGAGGCTTTCGCTCTGCCTCATTTTGATGGAGAGGAATTGATGGTTGTTCTTTTCGCCTTCTGGCAGGAATCGTATTGAGTGAGGTGTATCTTGATTACCTCTTCGAAATTGTAAAGAGAGTGAAGCGGCAGGGAGTAGAATCAATCCGATGTCACACCTTTCAAACTGGAGGGAAAGGTGATGCATAAAAGTGAGTCGTTGCGGGAATAAACCACCATTTTGTCCTTGAAATGCCTGATGTCTTGGACGGGGTCGCTCTTCTTGGAGTAAGAGTCGAAGGTTGGAGTTGAAAACTTTCTCGGGAACTCGCACTCCAAGATGTCGTCGGAGAGGGGGTGGGGTCAGAAACTTTGGCAACTGAAGGCGTTGGGCGGCCTTGCAGCCTGGCTTCCTCAATCTTCTCTGAATCAGTTTGTCGAGGACTCGGAGGTCAGAAGATCTACCAACTTCAGGTTCGCTTTCTGATTGCGTTGATGACTGGTTATTTTGGATGGCAGTGATTTGAGCCTGGAGTTTGTTGTAGAGCTGCCTTAATGCCTCCTGCTCACGGACAACATTTTCGCGGTCGAGAGTCACTTGCTTCTGATCGCGATCTGCTTGGGCTTGTTATTTCATCTGCTCTTTTATGTCAGCGAGCATTGAAGAAGCTGATCATGTCGTTGCGGTGGCTGGACAATGGCGGCTGCTCTCTGAGGCGAGGAGGAGCCAATGTTCTTGGTGGTATGCGACTGATCGTTGGATGGTAGGGACGTCGTGTCCCCAATGATTCTGATGGCCTTATCATTGGACGCTGCGCCGTTGTTGATGGCTCGCTTTTTTGGGGTCATCATCGATCTGAAAAAGGCTTTTTGAGGAAGATTTTTTTGGGTTTTTATGGGAGAGATCTTGAGTGTAAAGACTCGGATCTTAATGAAACCACCATCATTTTGTCATGGTGATTTTCCACTGCTAGTGATCAGACAGTCGATCCAAACGACAAATGAGAGTGTGTTTAAAGTATAAGTGCAAAATAATAAACACAACACATAAAGCAGATGAAGACACAATATTTTTACGTGGAAACCCAAATTAGTAAAAACCACGCGAAGGAGGAAAATTCACTATAATTCCCCGGTTTACAGGAATTACATGTATGTATTGGTGTTTCTTTGTGTTAGGATCTTATAGAAAGTCCAAGGTCCTGGTGGAAAGTTGGGGTACTCCTTCCTCTTGGAGAATAAAGTTTATTTGCATTGAACTGTAAGGCCTGAGGTGGATGGGGCATTCGCGAGATTTGCGTAGCTGCACGATTTTCATGTGCGAATTTATTGTAACTGTCCTGATTGCTAGCATGATAGTTGAGATTACACGCCGAGAATTTTGTAATTGTCCACCTTGAGCGCATTGGCATTACACGTCTTCAACGTGGGAGAGAAGAGACGGTGTGATTGCAGGCGGAGATCTCGACAGTTGTTACTGAGAGCCTCCGGTGAAGTCGGGGATGTTGGACTGTTGGTGACTTCGGAGAGTGATGCCTCCAGAACAGGGGTTCGCTCTGGGACAGCTCTGAGTGGCGGAGCTTTGGAGGTTGATTTGAGTTCGGGCTGGAGTGATTCTGGGAACCGTGGACGCTCTCGGGAGGGTCTGATGTGACAGAGGCAGTTGATTGTTGCGGAAACTTCAAAAAAGGGACTTGGTTGCTTGGACACGTGTCAGCATCTTGCTGAGGGTCAATTTCTGACCACTACAAACATCGAGGGAGAATTCCTGTTGAGAGGCTTGTTTTGGATTCATATGTAAACCTGTTTAGTTCCAGATTGCTTGCTATTTCTCTGTTGGTAATAGATGACAGCTAGCAGGCCACATCTTATTAGAGCGGCAAAGTCTATAATTAACTTCAAAGCTGGGTTTCTCTGAATGTTATAGGTAAACCAATTCACTAAGCTTGTATATGTTGTCTTTTCTTTCGCTTCGTGTTTACCAAGAAACCACATAATCGCTTATCCTCTGCATTTTAATCATGCAAAATACTCAACTACAAGATGATTACGACCACGATGGTGAATATTTCAAAGTGATTAGGACATTTTCGGGTTAGCAAGTGTTCCCACTTGTTGAACATCCTGAACATTTATGATTCTTCATGACAATCTACTGTGACGTCATCTTGAGTCATTCAATGAGAATTGGTACAAAGGACTAAAGCTTAGAATTTTAGCTTAAATACAGATGATTTGATACTGGAACTTGAGAGCTTTGGCACAGTAACATTGGTTGCAAATTGCTCTCTGATGTATTTATTGATCTGAACACTGGATTGTCCCAGATTTTATTATATAAACAGTTTTAAGTAACTGTGAATGTTGGTGCAAGAAATTAAATGTTAAAAATTTCATTCAATAAGTCGCACAGCATTTGCAAGCTCTTGGCCTTGTGCTGGGCACTATAGACAAGATGTACAACATTGTGGGAAAATTTCTTGTTGAGAAGCTTGTATTGAATTCATGCAACTGCTTCCATTTCTGTTAGTGGGTCATAGATAACAACTCGCATGCCACAGTTTATTAGCGCAACATAGTCTTACAGTAAAAAACTACAATGCTGGTTTCTGTGAACGTTAGAGCTGGTAAGAATTCACTAAGCTGTTGTCTCCAAACTTCAAAGCTTTCCTTTCTTCTTATGTTTATCAAGAAATGTGTAATTTCTTTCCTCATGCATTTTACTTGCGCAAAAGACTGTCTTGTTGACTCATACCGAGTGTTACCTTTCCTGAAGATGACGATAATGCTATTTCCCCTCTGATCCGAATATTTTCAGAATTGTAGGTATCCTGACTTGTTGGACACTTGAACGCTTACAATTCCCGATGACAATCTAATGTCATGTCATTCATTAATTATGATATATCACATTCAAATTTAGTGTTGGTCCTTTTATATAATGGGGGGAAAGCTAGATTATATAAGGTAAAGATATGAATCAGTTCTGTCTGATTTTGGAACGAAGTTCAAGCTGAATTTTTTCCTGTCAGATATATATTTCTGGGCATATTTGTATATGAATTTCACACCTGTAAACTATAAGCATCTATTCAGTTTAGGTTTTTTGAAAGTTCTTGTGTCACATTCTCGGAACGAATACAACATACTTATTTGATGTTTATTATTTGCTCAGGCTAAACTTGCCAAGCTACGTCGAGAGCTCCTGGCTCCTCCGTCTAAAGGAGGAGGTGGTGGCGCAGGTGAAGGCTTTGATGTTACTAAAAGTGGAGACTCTCGTGTTGGTTTGGTTGGATTTCCCTCTGTTGGAAAATCAACGCTTCTTAACAAGTTAACAGGCACTTTTTCTGAGGTAGATAACTTCTCTGAACTCTTGCTGCAATTTCTTATGCTCTAGAATATACATCATCGTTATGTTCATTCTTGTTATAGATCTTGTTATATTCATTGCTTTTTCAGCGTATGGAAAGCTCGTAAAGGTTACATTTTTTATTATTGAATAGTTATTTTGATGGATTTTGTTTATGTTTATTTTGGGTAGAACTGAGAGTGTTCTTACCGACTATAGGACTGTAGATCTTGCTCATAACTTAGATTTTAGTTAGAGCATGTTTATATTGTGGATTATGAAACATCTTGTTGCATTCCCCCTAACGTTAAACATGGGAGCTGATAATCTGCCACTTTGTTCTATTAGAAGAGACGACAGGCCGAGGAATTTGGTTGTCATTTATGGAATAAAAGCCTCCTGCACTTGTTGTGTTTAAAGATTTTACAAGCCTATAAATTAGAATCATCACTCTGTTGGTGCCTCTATTACTTCCCAGAGAAGATGTCACCTGAATACCACTTTTTTGTGTATTAGCTAAGGAGACACATTGTAAACAAGCATGCATAATCAAACTGAAACTTGAACTCTAGTATTCCCATCAACTTAAATTGTGTTTCAAGCACTCTTAGTAAATTAGCTTGTTAAATTCTAGGGTGTTATGGATGTATACTACATGGAACCACTAACTTCCAGTGTCTTTGTATTTGATATTGTGCACCTCTCTCTTCTCGGGGACTTCATAGGTTGTAAGTCTTGTATAACCAATGCTTGAAATGTTTATTAGTTATTTGTTTTATTGCAAAGCTTTAGGTGATGACAGTCTGGCGTAATCATTAATGTAGAAATTTTCCTTCTCTGTAAACCTGGTTGTTTTTCTGTTTTGAACATTTTATTATCTGTTGATAGACTCATAGATTACTTTTGCAATAGCTGATCTATGATATGCTGTATACCATGTGTCTTCTTAGTGGCTTGTTGATTTTATATGCTATAAATCATCCTTGATGAATATTTTATAGTATAGGTGAAATCTATTGCTTGTCTAACTTTATGTGTCATGATGTTAACAGGTTGCCTCTTATGAATTTACTACCCTAACTTGCATTCCTGGTGTGATCGTGTATAGAGGTGCGAAAATTCAGGTAAACCTGGTTTTTCCAGTCACATACCTTTTCATGCATACAATTTAGGCCTTATCTTATTATGTTTCTACCATTATATTTCTAAATATAAATGAAGGTTTTTTTTTTTATAAAAGCCCCTAACAAAAAGCAAATTTGGATATTAGCCCCCACAATACGGGTTTCTCTGGTTAACGGCCAGCCTTAAAGCAGGGAATATTCAGTCATCTTCTAACTGTTGTTAGGATTTATCTTGATACTTTCATCCTGCTTTTCTTTCTTTCTCCCTTCATTACAACATAACAACTATCTCCCTTCTCCTCCCATCTTCATTACAACATCACTTTCTCCATGAATCTGCCTTTCTTCTCCTAGCAAAGTACAAGATCCATACATTTGAACACTTCTTATGTTGCCCATTTTTGTTTCTCATATAATATATAAAATCCATCAAAATAAGTGGAACCCAACAAAATTTCATCCACCTAAGACCTTAATTGGTGCAGTTGAGCCAAGCATATCCATTATATTGTGATCTATCCATCCACTGCATTGAAGGTTTTACTCGTCTAACATTCTATCTGAACTCATCTCCTCTTACTCCCTTTCCCCCTAACTAAACCCAATCCTCAAAGTCACTGACAAGAAAAAGCAACAGACATTAAAGATTCAAAACACTACAAAAGAAATTTGAACATGACTAAAAATTGACACATCAGCACCATGGAGCATCCTCAACCTTACAACCTTCTTCTTCCTCGTTTTGAGATAATCAAGAATCAAATCATTTGTTTGCATCAACAAAATTCCCAAACAAGCACAAACTGATCAAGTCACAATCCCTCTGAAGTCAGTTCTCAGAGAAGCACAATTTCTCTAATACCTAAACAAACACAAATCAATTCTAAGAGGCACAATGTCTCCATTACTTAATGAACACAAGAAGCCCTTAACCACTCATGATTTAGTCATAGCAGCCTCGTAGCTCCTCCATTTCAAGTGACCAGATCGCAGGATGAATTTGGCAGTGAGATCGAAGACATCAAGATGAATTAGATTGCATCTGATGCTGATAGCGCCTTTAAGGGTCAAGGTGATGCAGGATTTGGTGCCAAGCCAGAGGATAAATTTGAGTAGAGAAAATAGGGAGATGGGTGATCGGGGAGGGTGATTAAGACTTCTGTGTATTTGAGACGAGAAAGATAGGATCCAGAGGTTAAACCATGTGAAAATTAGATATTTTGCATTTTCCTAATCATGGTTATTTTAAGCCAGTAGACAGAACATGAGCCTAAAGGAACCTATAACTGGTGGGTGGCAATAATGCAGATTAATGCCCAAATATCAATTTATTGGGACTAGTATTATCCACATTAGCTTTTCGTCAGGGACTTGCATCCGAAATTACATCGAGAAACCCATAAATGTAACCAGCTAATCCAGTTACTGGATTGTGAAGTTACGCTGGTAAATATTCATGAATTTACATGGTGCTTATTTTTCCTGTTTTTGATTTTCAGAATCAAATTTAGGCATTTATATTTGTGTAGTTTCCTGCTGATATTTCAAGCAATCTTACATTATTATCAAAACATCGCCACTGTCTTTATTGTGTAAGTTTAAAGAACTAAGAAAGAATGGAGCCACTGATTTAAACAGTTAGTGCCACTAATTTTTTCTCTAAAAAATAGCACCGGTAATTATCAATTGCAACTGATGTGGTGACTTCTGATTATGGAAGTTTTAAGAAAGTTGGAATTTAACTCCTTGCCCTCGGTATGGTAGTGGAGAACTTATAAGAAGTTTAATGGAACTTAACTACTTATACTAGGAATATTGGTCTCTTGGTGAGAGCCAAATCTGTTCTCAGTTAAGTTGTTGAATATTGCATATATTGTATGAAGAGCAGTTAACGAACTTTTCTTTTTATGTGGAAATTGTACCTATGCTTCTAGAATTTCTTCTGCAAATTGATCTTGTTGTAACATCATTTCCCTGCTCCAGTTGTTGGATCTTCCAGGGATTATCGAGGGTGCAAAAGATGGAAAGGGTAGAGGAAGGCAGGTAATAAATTCGTTTTCTTTCTGGATTTTCCTTTTTTTTTTCATTTTTCTTATAGCAATTTTGTGATGCAGCATAAACAAGTTGATTTTGTTGACAAGTCAATAACACTCATAGAGTACTCTTGAGTGTACTGTCATGTATTTATTCTCCACTGTGAACAAACCTAACCTATGTTGGACGAGTACTTCTATGATGAAGCCGTATTTGTGCAGGACATGCCGATATCCGTGTTGGACATCAACTTGGACACTCTTTGGACACTTCTCAAGCTTGTCCTTAATTACATATATGTTTTCAATCTTGGACGCTTGTTAGGCACTCTTTGGACACACATCCCACATCTTTCTTACGTGTCTTTGTTCACATTATGTATTTGAGATACTTATTTGCTTTTGCTTGTGTGTCTATAGACTCTATACTTTAGTGAAAAATGGCATCAGAATACTTACTTGTATAAAATGATTATAAGTTTAAATATGCTTTGATATAAGAAGTGAGATACATTGAACTACTTTACACAGAGTTGAGGAGCCAAGGCTTCGTTCCTTTGGCAAAGTCATAGGTTTTATGATATGTTACATTTTAGCATATATATAATCATTGTATGTTATTATATTATTAAAAAATATCTAGACTTTTGAAAGCAAGGACATGACTATGTAATTAGTATATATGCACTTTTACACACACATTCTAGTGTCATGCCCTGTTTCAGTGTCCTACATGTTAAGAACTTTCCATATCATGTGTTCTTGTGTCCGTGGCCATGCTTGTTAGAGCCTAACTTGTTGTACAAATCATATTTCTGAAACTGGAGATAATTTGCCTGCAAGTTCATTACCAGTGACTGAAGATCATTTTCAGTATATAGGAAAGTTGATCTCCTCCTTTGCTGGTTGAGAAATCTTCTTCACCTGGATTTCTGCTCCTCGACTGATCTTTTGAGCTAGATTTCGAGCCATTGGTATAAATATGGACTTATCTGCTGCCCCTTATCTAGGGTGGTGGACAAAATTAATTGACCGTAACTTTGCTTGAAGTGTATAAAACCATGTTATTAAAGTATTAAGCCTCTTTCTTTTGAACGAAAAGCTAACAGCGGTCAACAAAATTGCCTGCCTCTGGTCATTTGCTAGAATTTGTTTATTAGAATATTTGGCCTGATAATGTCTTTTGTCTAAATTGATGTCTGACACCATCTATGGAACTATTTCAAACCCTCTTCATTTATTTACTTTTTTGGTCAATTTTGGTCAGATTTTGTTTTCATCATTTTTTTCATGCTCTACACTTTCAACTAGCTGTCTTGTTTGCCTATCTGTATTAACTGTTCACTGACAATGCTAGGTTTTCTAAAAGGCAACCTTATGTAGCTCCCATTATTTTTGTTATTTAGAGTCACTATAATACATGTTAATGCTCAATTGTAGTTGTATTTTTCTTCGTCTTTATTTTAGAGCAACATTTGTTTTAGTGTTTAACCATAGTTATATGCTTTGGAATCTTAAGCAGAAGTAGATATTAATGTGCATTGTTATTTTGGGTAGAAAAATCAATCTCTCTTGCATATAATCCTTTATTAGTGGTTATGATCTATCCTGTTCATATAAAGTTTTAATTGTCAACTTCAATGAATTTATCCCAAGGATCCTATATTGTGTACGGTATGGAGGAGTTCTTGCACCATGGAAGCTGGTTAGGTCCAGTCACCTGTTAATTTTGGATATCAATAGCACTGTAATTAATAGTTGATGGTAACTAGTAGTCTAGTACACTAATTCATACTAATTGCACTGGTTGCAAACACCATTGCATCACGACATTTTGCAATGCTCCTGCAACAAAGGGATACTTAGAAGTCCAGATACACTGTCTCTAGCGAATTGTGACTGATTTTGCCCATCCAAATACTTGATTTCTGCAATGTAGCAGTGCACAGGATGCTGCTCATGATTTCTGCTGGATCATAAAAAAGCTTGATATCATATAATGGGTCAGCGTATCATAGTTACTTTTCTTTTGTACATTTTCCCCTGTCGTATTTACATGTATAGTAATAATTCATCTCTGAAAGGAAATAATCAATCTGTTGTTATCCAGGTGATCAGCACTGCTAGAACATGCAATTGTATTTTAATTGTTCTTGATGCCATAAAACCAATAACCCACAAGCGTCTTATTGAGAAAGAGCTTGAGGGGTTTGGCATAAGGTAACTGTTTCATTGTTCTTTTCACTTGCTTTTTAAGCTTTTATTTTTTTTCCCTTTGTGTATGTGCTCGTGTGTGCTCGGGTGCATGGGTGTATGCGTGTGAGCATGTGTGGGCGCGCGCATCACGTGTTTGATATTGCCAAACGAATAAGACAAACAAAGATAGTCCTAAACCAAATACAGTATACAAGAAACGCTTCTGATTTGGTGATTTTATTGAATGTAGTGTATACATCTGATATGATTTATTAGATTTTGCATGATGGTTTAGCATTTTCTTTTCATGCCTATTTAAAGGGAAATTAACATAGATTTTATGCAAGCATGCTTTGTGGAACTTTGACTTTCATCTTGTTGCATAAACCATATGATGCTTGTACTGTAGGAGGTATAAAGAAAGTACATTTGAGCATTTCCAGTTATTTATGTGAAGCTATCAAGCACTAGGATACATGACTTGGATTTGAGGACACCATGATTGTGCTGATGTAACAAATCCTTAAATCCTAGGAGACGTTTCACATGGAAGCAGCAACATAACATTGTGCATTGGCATTATTCAAAACATGCAAATGGACAAACTGACACTAAAGCTATGACGTGAAAAGACAATTGAAGATCAGTAAAATACATTTTTTAAATAGAATTTTCATTTTGGCTGTCAAGCATTGTGGAATGATAACTTCAATAAAATATGAATAGTAAAGGGCAGTCCACTACACAAGACTCCCATCATTGCGGGCTAGGGAAGGTTATATGCTCTCTTGCTCGGCCACACCAATATGAATACGACACAACCACACATGACAAATTCTTAAAAATATACATGACATGTGTGTCCGACATCCGTGTAAGACGTGTTTTATACGACATGGCTTTATGATAGGAATGTCTCGCCTATATATATGTAGCATTATCATGACACGACTTTCTGATAGGAGTGTTCTGGCTATATATATGTGGCCTTATCATGACATTGTGGAGGGGCTCTTTACGTGGCTTGAACTTCTGAACTCCCGATCACAATTAAGGAACGTTACAATTGTGCAAACGCATGTGTATCTTCACATCCTTCATTTGGATGGCTTCATTTATACCAGGGTTATTGGCTGTTCAAAATACTAGCTTATGTATCACATTTCTTATACGGTGATACATCACTGTTTGTTTTATGCTTGTACAGATTGCTAATTTGTATGATTTCATGACATTATATGTTTCAACATGAAACATAAAAGAAAATTTATGATATGCATATAAATGACGTAGATGAGAAGCTGAGATTAGCATGTAAGGAGTATCTGAGGTGTGTTGCATCAGATATGCATCCTAAACTATATGCTACATGCAGAAATTTTCTTGCTGTGTTGATAGGATGCATGTGGAGGAAAACCCTTGCATTTGCTGCTTGTGGTCAGCCATTTACCAGCTGCGAAATCTGCGTTTTCTGCAGGGTGAAGCCTTAATAAATACAAAATGATGTAGGTTTTTTCTTTTCTTTTGTTAGCATAGGAGGTGATATCGTCTATGATAAACATTTCTCATGACTGAGTTCTATTTTGAACATGTGTAAATCTTTTCATAATCTGATGTAGAATAGGAAGCTCATACCAATGCCTTTCCATATTGTTTATTGATATTGCTTATCCTGAGTATATGATTATATCTCGTGTGTAATCTCTCTTCTTTCTATTTTTAATTGATAGAACTATTAATAGGGGAACTTTGGTTGATGTTGACATCCACTGATCCACCGAAATTTGTCTAAGTGTCGTTATGCAAAATTGTCATGTTACTATGCTTTTTCTGCAACACTTGCCGGCCTTGATCTATCTGAATTACTTCAAATGGTATTTTTTGGTCATAAAATGGCAGGTTAAACAAAGAGCCTCCAAATTTAACATTTAGAAGGAAAGACAAGGGTGGGATAAATTTTACCTCAACAGTTACAAACACACACTTGGACCTTGAGACAGTGAAGGCAATTTGTGGTGAATATAGGATACATAATGCTGATATTTCTCTTCGATATGATGCAACTGCTGATGATCTCATAGATGTGATAGAAGGAAGCAGAGTTTACATACCCTGCATCTATGTGGTGAACAAGATTGACCAAATTACACTTGAAGAGTTGGAGATATTGGACAAGCTTCCTCACTACTGTCCCATCAGGTATTCTTAATTAATTTCATACTCAATTCATTATTACATTGTTTGACATCACAAAATTGATCAGGGTAGAGATTTGGGATTTTTTTTAATAAAAGGGTGCATGAAAAGTGTTTACGCAAACACCAAGCAGTTGGTTGTTTTCATACTGTTATTTATTTTTAATTTCTTTGTTGTTGTCTTCCATCATTCTGTACTATTATTAATGTCATCACTGTCATTGTTATCTTCGTTGTTCAATGCTCTGGATGACATATAGTGGTTCCATAGCTACTGAGGGTGTTCACGGTGGATAGTGGGTAATAAGCACCCATATAGGTATAGCCTCATGACTTTTTCAATGTATGCACCCATATAGGAGCCTAATGACTTTATCAATATGCAATTGGGTGCCTTAATCTGAAAGAGATTCCAAATTAACCAACGCATGTAGGGAGAGCCTTTTATGTTGGCATTTTGGGTTCCTTCCATCAGTCGGTTAATCTCTCGATCGGATGTCGTAATCTAAAAGAGATTCCAAATTAACAAACTCATGGGTGTGAGTGCTTTTTATATTGGCATTTGGGTTCCCTCAATTAGTCGGTCAATCTGAGTGTGTCTGTAGTTGGATCTGTTTGGTTATAATTATGTATATGTTTTTAGATGATTTTGGGTTCACAACCTGAACGCCTTTAACATTAAATTTTGGTTCGAGTTCACCTAGTACTTGTTGCTTTGTTTTTAGATAGAGGCTGATGTACGAACCATCAAAACCTGAAATTTTGGGTTCACAACCTGAACGCCTTTAACATTAAATTTTGGTTCGAGTTCACCTAGTACTTGTTGCTTTGTTTTTAGATAGAGGCTGATGTACGAACCATCAAAACCTGAAATTTTAGCTTATATGTGCTGATATAAGTGAAACATCTGATTGGGATTGATATGGATGATACTGTACATTCTGATTTTTTATAGCGCTTTGCCGAGTGCATCAGTCCTATTTCTCTAAATGATGACTTGGTGCTATACCGGCCGGTATCATAGAGTACTGCAGTATTGAAACGTGAGCCTCTAAAGGGTGGATGTAAGTACCGTATGATATAGTTTGGCAGATGTCCCTGTATTCCTGGTTAGCAGGGCCCAACACACAATATTCATATGAATCCTTGGATTGTCACAAGATTATCCACATCAAGCACAGAAACCACTGCTACACCTGCGAAAGTTGTGACTTTTATGTCATAGATCACTTCCATGCCTAGACTTTGATTTCGAAACAATTTGAAAAAGTCATGGAAGGATGATTTTTGCTTGCTTGACCATTTCTTTTGCTCGCCAACTTGTTGCTGATGACAAACAGAGAATTTGTTTCCTTGTTTTAACTGTTTGATAATTTTGTGGCTATGAAGTGGTTGATTTCTTTACTCTTATTTCTTACCTTTTTCTCTTTGGATGCTTGTGTGCAAGTAGTGCTCACCTGGAATGGAATCTTGATGGACTATTAGAGAAGATATGGGAGTACCTTGACCTTACTCGCATATACACCAAGCCAAAAGGACTAAATCCTGATTATGAGGATCCAGTCATCCTATCATCCAAGAAGCGAACTGTAGAAGACTTCTGCAGCCGGATCCACAAGGATATGCTCAAACAATTTAAATAGTAAGTTTCACTTCTTTGCTTAGCGTATAAATGATGTGCAGTGAACCAAAATGCCAGCCCAATTTTTAGAAATACTTTGATTGGTATCGGAACTGGACCTTGTGAGCTATGTGTTCGGTTAGGGGTTGATCTCCAGATTTTAACCTGGTAGGTGATTAGATTAATTTGTATAGATTAGAAGTTTCGACATATTGGACATGAGTCATTTAATGAGTTATCTTTTACCCAATGCATTTAATAAATATCATGTATTTGATTTGGGCCAAGACCTTTTCCTGCTGATATAAAATGGTATTGTTCACTGGTCCATATAATTCGATTGAAAACTTTTCTAGCAGCAACGTTTTAGTTGAAACATTTCTAGTCCCAGGCTTCCACAAGCATTTTGGGCTTTCTTTTTTCCTTCTAAAATTTGAAGTTAGTTTATTATTATTATTATTATTATTATTATTGAAGATTGCTCATAGAAAAAATAAGATGGCACCATTTCTAAAAGAATTTTGACAAGACACTGGCTGGGATATAATATCTGATTTAAGTGAGATCTGCAAATCTTAGAAAATGGCACAATCCAACACTCATTGGAAGGTGAATCCGTCTAGCTTCTTGAATCAGTGGATCTGAACCTCCATGCTTTTATTGGCACATAGCACTTTCAGAAAGCAAACATGATTTCGTCACTAAACTTCTTTTTTTTAATCTAAATGTGCAGTGCTCTGGTTTGGGGATCAAGTGTGAAGCACAAGCCCCAGAGAGTTGGCAAGGTATTTATCCACTATGCTTACTTTTTACTGCTCTTGTACCTCCATCATTATCTGACTATTTTGACATCAACCTAACAAGTTGGGTAATTTGGTGCAGGAACACGAGCTTGAGGATGAAGATGTGGTTCAGATAGTCAAGAAGGTGTGAAACAAAGTTGCTCTTCTTTTTGTTACCTCAGTTGGCTGAAATAGTTATCAGTAATCAATTCACATGACGGGCTACTAGTCCAGGAAAATTGAAGAGCTTTTTTTCTTCATCTTGCTTCAGCTGCTTTCTGCTGCATTGTGCCGATTAGTTTCTTAGTTCTCGCTGTGCAGTAGGAAATTTTGAGGTGCAAGCATGTATAATTTAGGTTGCAAGCCATGTTGAAAGAGGTCTTTGTGCTGTGTATTTAGGGATGCTATGGACGATACTTTGCTGAGCACCGAGTTTGGTCCAACTTTTTCCCGCGTCATATGTTATGGTAATACTAAAAGACTAGGATATGCTTAGTATTATGACAATATCGCAGCATTATGTTGAAGCTCTTCACAGCCTTTGCCTCTGTTTTTTTCCTTTTTCTTTTCTTTTCTTTTTTCTTATGTTGTTGTTTGTTTTTTTTCCTTCTTTTACCCATTATAGCATATATGCTTCTGTAAAATTTCATACTTAACCTTGCCTGCCTTTTTGTTTGCATGGGGCTTTTTTGAGTTATTTTATGGAAAAAAATTTGCTCGACGCACGTGGTGAACAAAAGGCGGTGACCCCAAAAAAAAAATAAAATCTCTTATTTAACACGTCCACTGTCATTTTAACAGTTAATAAAATTAAATTACTCATAAATTGTACAAACTAAAATATAGTTAAGATCATCTCATACTCTCCGAAATAAAAATAATCTGAACTATTCACTTGTGATGGTAATTGTCTTTTGTTCTTTTTAATATGCAACCTTTTAACAATTTTTTGGGGTCCGGTTTTAATGGTGACGGCCTCATTTGTTTGCCGCATTGCTCAAGATTGGATTCCATTCAACATCACCCCTTCGGGGTTTAGACATAAATTGGCGTTCACTGGCTTGTTAAAACTCGAACTCTTTGCTTCGAATCCACCAACAATGTTGATTCTGTTCAATGGTAAAGCTTCGAATTGTATCAAAAAGGCCATGGCACCTGCTGACCAAAAACACTCGAGGCTTGTCTCACTGATCATGAGATTATCTTCGTTCTTACCATTGAACAATTTGAGAGCGCATCAGAACTATTACAAACAATGCTCACATCATCATTTATAAACAGACCAAGAATAGAATTCAACTACTACATAAAACCATTCAGGAATCAGAGAGGCTTTTTATACACCATGCTTCAAGTCTACAGGGAAAAGTACTTGGAAAATAATAAATTCGCAAAGAAGAGAAAAAGATGGTCCTCCAATGCCCTGAAGCACATACTAGCATCAAGCTCCTATACAGCAAACAAAATAGCTCGCAATCCTCTTCCTCGCCTGCAATAAACAAGAACCCACATAAACGAATGAGCTCAAAATTTCACATTCAATTGCTTTCTTAAGGTCGGAACTATGTCATTTTACAAAGTCAAAAATTCAAAAAACTCGTTTTGCTTGTTTGACGAGGAGAAACACAGACATTTTCAACATATCTTAAAAGCAAATGTACCAATGTCGAAATATCAAAGTTTATTTAAGATGGGTAATCATCACAGTCTCAGGCCTATAATTGAGTTCACAATGAAAAAAGATTAACGAATCCGATGAAGCTGGACAGCGTTAATTAATCCAAACTACTATTAGATGCCACCCTGTATTCCATGTGAGTTACTGATGCAAACAGATGAGAAATCTACACCACCAATAAAAAAATGTACAAGATTCTGACACACATCAAATCTCATTATTAGTTAATTACTGAACATGCCAAACACAACGAGAAGCCCACAACATGCTAATAAAACTTAATTTGATGGAGGATGTTGGCCTTTTCCAACTCTCACTCCCAATCAAAGGAGTTTAAATTTTATTATTTCACCTATGTGAAATTTTACAATTTCACCCAGCCTAGAATTAATATTTGCAAGATTAAGAAACAGCGGTGCGGCTTACCGTGGGCGACTGGGCGGAGGCGGTGGTCTCCGTGGAACTGTCCGCAGGGAGCTGAGTGTAATTATCACGTCGGCGATCTCCGCCATTGCTGACTCTGTGATTGGCAGCGACAAGCTCCTCCTCGTTGCCCAAGCTCGCCCTTGAGAAATCAGATTTGTTCTGCTTCCTGTTCTCTCTGATCTTCGAGAAATCCATCGAGTAGTCAGGCACCCCCTTCTTCATGTCCCAGTCGCCGAACGCCGGCACCGACATCCACCCGTTGCCCTGAGTCTCCTGATCAAATCACAGCCGTCCATTCATCAGGGAAAAAAAATGAAATCAAAATCACCCAGAGTTTTTATTTTATTTTATTTTTTAAATTTGGACGTGCAATGGATTTACATAAAGTACCATAATAATATTTGCACTGAAAAGAATAAAATTTGAGAACAGAACAAGCAGTGAGCAAAAAGTGAGGGATAAAAGAAAGAAGAAATAGTTGAAAATAGCAAGCTAAGCTTTGAAAGAAAAAATGAAAAAAAAAATAATAATAATAACTAAAAATTGGGTCTTTTAAAGGCAAAGAGAACCCTAGAAATAACAAAAATTGGAGAAAAATAAACAAATTTGCAAGCTGAGAAGGTTTATTCTGTTTTCAACAAAAAGATATATTTATACGCAAGAAAAAAAATTGGACAAAAATCAAGGAAGATGAGAGGAGAAAGGGGAACTATATTCCGACCTGCTTTCGATGTTCCATTTGATGGATGACAACTGCAAATTATGGAAAGGTAACGGGCTCTTGTTTAAAATAGCTTCGAAAAGATTAAAATGAGGAGATTTTTGAGACGAGTATCTGAACAGGAGTCATATATAGATGAAAGCTAAAAACGAAGTAGAACTAGAAAGCTTCATATATATCGACGGTGGTACCTAAATGCCGCAGCATTTGTTGCTAATTTCAACATTGCCCCTCCCGCGCTCTTTGGTCTTTAGCGCGTAACAGCTAAGTTGTTATTTTATGCGACCGTTCGTGTAACTAGTTTCTATGGATAGCGGAAGTTGCGTACACGTATCATCAAAGCCCATTCTGACCACTCTCGTAATTTCAACGAAACAGCAAACTCAAATTTCAAAATAATTATTCGATTATTCTATTTTGTGATGAACGATGTAAAACTAGGGTTTGCTTGTTTACCGTAATTATAATTGGCCGGTAAGTAATAAAATACATTGTAAGAAAACTACTTACGTTAATAATAATTAATATAAATTTAAAATTTTTTAATTATTGAATTATTGTTAATTTTGAAATCTAATATTTTTTAATTATTGAATTTTAATAATATTTAATATTAGATTGCAATATTAAAGATTTTTTAATAATGAAGATTAGATTACTATTAATATTTTAGCAATCTAATATTTTTATTATTAATATTTTAGTATTTCTAATCTTTTTAATTTTTTGACTGCTATTTTAAATGTTTAACATTTGTAATATTTACATTTTTTAAATACTTATTTTTTATTATTTTATTATTTTTACTATTTAATATCTTTAAATCACCAAATAGTTTGTTTTATGGTCAATTTTTTGACTTAAGACTTATATATTACAAACCAAACAACGTAAAACATGATATACTTTCCCGCTTACAATTGCATATTATCAATCAAATACCGTAAAACTTACTTGCGTAAAATTCACTTACAATTGTAAAAAAGTTTACTACTTATTACGGTCACTTACAACGTCTAAATATGTCTTCACTGGTATCTTGATTTCAAAAATATAGAATATAATCATTTATCCGTAAAAATTGAAAATTTCCTATGCATTATTACCAATTAGTCGCTTAACGAGTGAATTGAGTTATGAGGATAATTAATTGAGTACTTTTTCTCAATATAGTGTGAACGGTAGATTATTAAAAAGGGACCGTGAATTATAAGCGATTTTCTAGAGAATGAAGCCTTCGTCCTCATCTCTCGTTCAAGTCTCGGCCACAGAGAATGTGAAAAAAGGTGGAGAATGTGACTGCCCCTATTCTTTTTGTTTTTGTTTTTTTACTTGTGTTTTTGTGTGCATATTATAGATTATGACTTGGCATGGCCCGAGTCTAGATTCAAATTTGGACTTGCCCTGTGACGATAAAATTTTATTATGTGATGGAGTGGTATATTTTTTGTTTTTTCCCCGGCTACAAGAGCCCCCTTGGGCTTGTCTTATTGTGAGAATTCGATCCAGTGACCTCGAGAGAATAAGTCCCAGGAAACTAAAAAAAAACTAAGAAGAGGGGTAATGTTATGTTAACGAATTCATTATGCAGTTTCTCCATAAATAATCACAATAATTCATCTTTTATGCGAATCCAAGGCCTGCTTGTTAAATTATAGTCAGTGGGATAGTTTCGACATTGACTTGTACCAAACTACAAATTTAGGGAAATTAATATAAAAATATGATATTATATCAAAGAATATTATGATGAAAACCAAATATAGCATAAAGTCTCAGATTCAACCAAAGCGGAATGCATTGAGTATCTAAATTTTTTTTTTTTTTTTTATAAACTTATTGCCATTAAATTTATGCGACACATATGTGAAATAGATGAGTATTAAAATAAAAATTTATGTTCAATAATTTCTTGTCTTTCTTTTGAGCAAAGATACCCAGACATGAAAACTTTATGTTATCCTTTTTATATTGTAATAGCAACACAAAAAATTTCTTTTCTCAAATTCTCTTGAGTTTTATATCAAACACATTTAGAGCCAACTCATCTGGGCACCGGGTCCAGTTCAAACTTAAGACCAGGCAGCCTTTTTTCATGTAATAATGGGTCGGGTCCACTCCCCCCCGCAGACCCAAATTGAGCAGTTCAAATTTAAAGACTGAGGGCCGTTTGTTTCGCGTAAAACTCTGTAATTCGTAAATGACTTACCACCTAGTTACAACTACGGCGTTTGTTTGGACCGTAATTCGTAAAAAACTTACGTAACTCAACTAACACTCACTTGCAACCCAGTTACCACTCACTTACAGCCCAGTTACAGTTAATTTTATGGTCATACAAATTTGTAATATTTTTTACATTAATATTAAAAATTTTTAATATTTAACTTTTTTAATATTTATTTACAGTATTAAAACTTTTAAAATCACCAAATAGTTAATTTTGTAGTCAACTTTTTCACTTATGACTTATACATTACGACAACCAAACACCGTAAAGTACAATACACTTTCTCACTTTACAATTTTATATTATCAACCAAACACCGTAAAATTTACATATATGTAACTCATTTACAATTATAAAAGACTTTACCAATTACAACTACGAATTACGGTCAGTTACGACAACCAAACAGACAGTAGCCTTGTTCCTGTAACGGGTCCGGTCCAGTCGACCCCACTGACCCAAATCAGAGCAGCCCCTGTGACAGTTTTCAATCAAAATTTGACATTATTAGACAAAAGATAATGGGGAGTTAATTGAACGGCAGATCTTGATCCGCATACAAACTTGTATGCGGAGACCCAGTGACTTATCAGGACTCAGTGCAGAGCTGGATTGGTGGGAATTGTGGCGGGAGTCTGTGAAAGCGCGGCTGGTGGCAGCTACGAACAAACATTCACGCCACCCAAAATTATACCCACAAGAGAGAAAGGGTGAGACGGGACACGTGGACTGAGCTAGCGAGATGGACCAATCGAATCTACGGTGCCTGTAACAAATGGCTCGTATTCTTATTGGCGGAGGGCACCGCGCTCTTTCGGGGCCAGACCAAAAAGGGGCTCCTGATTTTATTGGGGGAAAGGGAAAAAAAAAAGTTTGCTCACCGGCCATGCCCCACCGGGTGGGACCCACACGTCCGGTGGGGCCCACCTCATCGGGCGGTTCACCGTGCGGCCGGTGAGCGCGGTGAGCAAAACCCGGTGAGAAAAAGAAAATCCTAGCAAAAGGGGAACCAATACGGGCCATAATACTTATATAAATAAATAATAATAATCTATTAGATCAGGTAACTTAATTTATTTCTTGATTTTTGTTTAAATTAATTTAATTTGATTCTTGAAGTTGTTGCCAAAAGGGGATTTTATTTGTGAATGGAGTGCTTAATGTAGTTTATCTCACCTCTTTCACAAGGGAAATATTCTTGATTCTCTTAATTGAGATGGGCGGCTTGCAACCGCTAAGATCATTGAAGGAGGCAAATCATGAATTAATTATGGCAGCCTGACAGATTTCGTTTAGTAAAATTAGGTTTTGGATTTTAATTTTATGTTGCTTTCAATGATGTAAACTGTTTCGTTGTGTCTTATTGATAAAACTAAGTAAAAGTTGGAACTACAACGTTCTTTTTTTTTATGTCAAGATACACCAAAGATTAAATTAATGATGATTTGTGTTATATTCTCATTGAATTTTTTTATATTCTGCATTGTTAATGTGAGTTGATTCTGGTAAATTTTTCAAAAGAAATAATATGACTCCTTTTTTTCAATTCAACACATTTAAATAATTTTATTGTAAATTGTAGAAAACTCATGCACTATTATCGTTTCATAGAAAATCTTTATGGGCTATTGAAATGAGTAGGAAAATTTCTTATATTATCAAATTCAGTAGAAAACACTATTGTACCATTGTAATATTTTGTAATTTCTATTCCTTCTAATATAATAAATAGGAATTTTTTAGTACATATTAGCTAGTACAAGTATAATCGTGACTAAATTTAATAAAACGATTAATTTATTATCAAATCTTATGTCTGTTGAATTGGATAGCACAGAATTTTTTTTACTCATTTCAATAAGATGAGGATTTTTTTAACGAAAAAGTGATAGCGCACGATAGTATTCTACTATTTACACATAATTTTAATAACAATATGACTCTTTTCTAGAATTGACACAGTATCCTATTCAAATAAAAAGTTCAATGATTGGAGAAATTTGAATATTTTTTTCTTTAGTGTTAAGGTTTTGAAACGAACGTTTAATTTGAGAACCGTGGAGTTCAAAATGTTTGCATTATAAAATATAGTTTACTAGGAATAGAGATTATGGATTTTCTTCTCAAAGGGAGTGAGGTTCTTTCATTTGCTGAACTTGTAAATTGATATATATACGTAAAATTGTAAATTGAAGCTTTTGGCTATGAAATTATAGTTCATGTATTGCGTTACATAACTTCCTCAAAAAATTACACTTAAATGTTTCAAGCAAGGAGCCATAGTCAGAAATGAGTGAGCTGATATTGAGTTACTGCTCTTTTCTTTATTACTTTCTTTGTTTTTTTTTTCCATTTCAATATTTATGATATTTTTGTGTCTTGCCATTCCTCAATGATATAAAAATTGGATATATTTGTAAATTTTTTATATTAACTAAATTCCTTAATTTCATCTCTTGTTGGTGTTTTATAGCGGCTCTGGCCTCAAGATCCTCCTCAGTTAATCCATTCAAATATTAAAAAAATAAATAATTTGGAAAACGTAATCTAACATTCCACAAACTTGTGAATTGGTTTTCTATTTATATACCCGACAATTCCCCTAATCTTTACTTTACAAAAAAACTCTTTGAATCTTTTCTTAAAAGTTGGGCTACTCTTTTTTCGTTTTGTATGATAAAAAATAAAGTTGATGGACTCTTAATATCTTTTAGATACTTGTAAATAGTCTTATGACACACGTCTCAGAATTAAAAGAACGTACACTATATTTAATATTTATTCAGTTCATATTTGCTTGAGATAAGTAGCCAAAAATTTATATATAAAAAAGGAGCCCAAGATCAAATCTTTATTGTTTGACATTCTTAATTAATATATAGCTGAACTTTTTTTGAATTCGCCTGTAGTTAAATCTCCATTGACCCATCTTTACTAACATCGATCAGCAATTAATAACTGTTTTTTTGGTGCTCCACAGATTTCTCTCACAAGTTACCAAAATTCAGTGGCTACAATTACTCTAAAGTTGTGAAATTAATGAGACAAAATTATGGCTTTCTTTCTGAGATGAGAGAGGGGCAAAAAAATTCATGCATAGAAAAAGTTTTGATTGGAGGGGACAGTCGTCCTTGCCTGTTTCTCGTTGGTCTGTCAAGATTGCACGGAGTCATGTTCAAGTCCTGATTATGATATATGTTATAAAAAATTTGAAAAAAAATTTCGAACCAAACTCGAAAGAAAAGGCTAGCCTTGAACAGTTTTCTATAAGCAATCCATGAGCCATTCCATAAAAAAACGATGTAAAGATCCGAGCCCCATGGTAGTTTTCAAATATGATTATCTTTTTCTATTGCTTGAAAGCTAAACATTTTGGGCCTGTTTGGTTCGTTGCAAAACGTCGCAAGTCGTAAGTTGTAAAATGAGAATGGAAAAAGTGAACTGTAGCAGTGAAAATATATTGTGTTTTACGGTGTTTGGTTGATAAAGTGATGTGTAAATGGAAAAGTATATTGTGTTTTACGGTGTTTGGTTGGTAAAGTGAAAGTGTAAATGGTAAAGTATTTTGTGTTTTATGGTGTTTGGTTGGTAATGTAAAAGTGAAAGTGGAAAAGTTGACCACAAAATTAACTGTAGCAGTGATTTAAATATTATAAATACTATTAAATTAAATCTAATATTGCAAATTAAATTGTATTAATAAATTTGAGATAAAAATTAATAATCTTAATATTTTATTTATGATAATAATATTAATAAAATATTAGTATAAATAGTAAAATATTACTAAAATATTAATTAAATAAATGATATAAAATTTTAAGAAAATCTAAAGAACATTAATAAAATTTTAAGAATACTAATAAAATATAAATATTAAAAAATGTTAAAAGAAATAAAATATAGTAAAAATATAGTAATAATATTAAAAATACTTGAAAATTATTATAGTATAAATTTTATTATAATATTATTGTAATATTATAGAAATATAAAATTAACAAAGTAAAATATAATTATAATTTAATAATAAATTATCATTATAGTATTACTATACTGAATTATTATTACAATATTAACATAATAAAATATTAATATAATAATAAAAATATTATGATATTAATAAAGTAATTTTTATATTAAAAATTAAATAACTAAATATATAGTAATTTTATATTAAAGTATAATATTGTTATATTAATAAAATATTTACTCTAAATAAAATAATAAAAAATGGAATAAGTATTAATAAAATAATAAAATATTAAATAAAATATTAAATAAAAATAGTAAATTAAAATAGTAAAATATTAAATATTAAAACAATATTAAAAACAATAAAAAATTAAAGATTAAAAATATAAAATAATTAAATACTTAAATAAGAAATTGAACACTATTTAAAATATTAAATTTAAAAATATTAAATTATATATTGATTATCAAGTATCTGTTTTGAATTGGTGTACTACAAGTGAGAGTTACATGACCACAAAATTAACTGTAGCAACTGCAGGTGAGAAAATATGAGTGTAAAAGTGAGAATTAAATGACCACAAATTTAACTGTAGCAACTGCAAGTGAGAAAATATGAGTGTAAAAGTGAGAATTAAATGACCACAAATTTAACTGTAGCAACTGTAAAGTGGAAAAAGTTTTTACATTTTGCAAATGAAAACAAACAAGTGAAAAGTGTAAAGTTGCAAAACTTTTTACATTTTGCAAAGTTTTGCAACCAACCAAACAGCCCCTTTGTGTGAACAAAAATATTTAAAACATATAGAAGCTTTTAATTGAAAATATTGTGGCCAGTGGCCACCGTTGCGGTCAAATAGTCAGCAGCTTGAGAGGGAACCACACAGTGCTAAGTTCCAATACACGTGGCAGCAAACTACCGGCTCGCAATCATCAACGGACTTGTGGCCGACTCTGTGCCTCAGCCTCCTTACGTTTGCAATCGGCATTATCTCTCTAAAATCCATTCCCGTTTTTTTCACCACCCAAAATAAAATTCTATATATAAACCCATGTCATCTGCTAAATTCACAAAAACGCCACCTCTGAACCTCTAACACACACCAGTAAGAAGGGCATTTCGTAATTAATTTAGAAAGAAGGGGCATGAGAGATCACTAATGGTCCCCTATTAATAATCTCTCACCGCGAATTCTTCTCTCTCAGAGGATGGGCTGAGAGTTTCTCTTTTCCACTCTCTCGCATTGGAGAGCTCCAGATAAACTCCCCCCCTTTTCGAAAACCCTATCCCTAATTTATTCAAGCAATCCTTTGTTTCTCTTGAATTTTTCAATCGAATTCGCTTGAGACGTTGCCGGCGATGGATCTCAGCGTTAAGATCAGAGCAATCAATCTCCGGTCGAATTTTCTCTCAGGCTCGGCGGTCCGCCCTCGATCGTATCCGATTCCAACTCAGTCCAGGCGATTTTACCTATCTTTCTCTAAAAACTCTAGCTTTACTAACTTTAGGACCAGAAACCCTAGGGTTTCTGCTAGGGTCGCGACGGAAACCGCGGTTTCAGAAGTTAAGACTGAGACTGAAATCGAATCCCTCTTCTCCGAGAGTTCGGTTGATGAGAGCTCCAAGAAACAAGGGAAAAAGAAGTCGAACACTGGCGCTTCGAGCATTTCTTCAGGAATCAGGTTAGAAAACATCAGTAAGAGCTTTAAGGGAGTGACTGTGTTGAAGGATGTTAGCTGGGAGGTTAAGAGAGGGGAAAAAGTAGGGTTAGTAGGTGTTAATGGTGCCGGCAAAACCACTCAATTGAGAATAATTGCGGGGTTGGATGAGCCGGATTCTGGGAATTTGATCAAAGCAAAAGAGAATATGAAGATTACATTTTTGAGTCAAGAATTCGAGGTTTGTGCTAGTAGGACGGTGAAAGAGGAGTTCTTGAATGCTTTCAAGGAGGAGATGGAGGTTGCAGAGAGGTTGGACAAGGTCCAGAAGGCGTTGGAGGGATCGGTTGAGGATTTGGAGCTGATGGGGAGGTTGTTGGATGAGTTAGATTTGCTACAGAGAAGGGCACAGGATGTCAATTTGGATGCTGTTGATGTGAAGATTAATAAGTTGATGCCAGAGTTAGGTTTCACACCGGAGGATTCAGACAGGTTGGTGGCTTCGTTTAGTGGCGGGTGGCAGATGAGGATGTCTCTTGGGAAAATTCTACTTCAGGTATACTTCAGGAGTATTTTCATTATATATTACATAAAGCAAACTAGGTTTCAAATTGATCAGATAATTTGAATTGTCTATGCCACCATTTATGAACAGAAACTGCATATGGACTTGATACAACCAATTGTTAGATCATGTGGCTGCTATAGTTTATTCTAGTTATCTGCCTTTGCGTGTTCTAGCAGCTTTGATACTAGAATTCTATCTTCAGTGTTCTGAAATGGACAGCCTAGCTGTCCAGAAACATGCCTAGTCTTGGGTAGTGGCTTTAGCATCGGAGCCACCTAGGTTGATTCATGTACATAGTGAAAGCTTTGATCCCAAGGAAAGAGAAATTGTAAAGAGTTAAGTGAGTTCAAGAGATGAGAGCAGAAGACATAAATTAGAGGAAGAATTTTTTTTTCATGAAATTCTTAGAAGCGCTTGACCCACACAAAAATTCCTGTTTTTAAACCGCCGGATCAGGCACCTCTCGATCACTTATTCTGTGCAAAAGTGCCTTGACTGCCTTCATGGCCACTTCGTGAAAAGTAAACTGTTTCTCATTTTAACTATTTTTAAAAGTATTTGTCAAAAGGATACCTAAAGGTCATGTTTTTTGGTTAACATTTTATTCTAGACATGGTTCATGAATCTATTTGAAGGTTAGAGATTAGAGAAGAACATAGGGACACTTTGATAGAGTCAACGCGAAAGGACTTGCTGGTCCTTCCTATTTTCAACAGTGGGTTATGAATTAAAGATAGTTCACTTTTGAAGGAAGTGATCCCATATGGAACTACTGTGACTAGATCACGTAGGCAGGATAAAGATTAGTAAACAGACAAAATTTATTTCTTTCAACTTAGAAAGACTTGTGTCTAATTTTTAAAAAGAAAAGAAAAGAAGAAAAGAAAAAATTGTCTGTCCACTCAGCTGAAATTGCTAGGGCAGGCATCAGTTATAGGTTTAGTATACTCCTCCAAAGTAATGGCCTCTATTCTTGCAAGTATTGCAATATTATGAAATAGTATTCGAATATGTCCTTATATGCTGATGCTCTATCACAAGTGTATTTTTTTTGACTTACATGGTCACAGGTTGTTAGGAAGTTATACTATGTGGACAAATTAGTTCTATCTGTCTCAATTGCCCCTAGTCTGATTTTACTGTTCAGCCAATGAAGATTGAGGCACGCACAATGATAAGAATTTTAAATGACTATTGATATTGTAACTAGTTAGTCAAATTCTCTTAAAATGACTATTGATATCGTAACTAGTCATATTCTCTTTATACAGTTAGAAACTATTTGGAGGAGATGTTCTAGACAGATTATAAGTTGGAGAGCTATCAGACCAGCCTATATTATGTCCAGACTTGATTTATTCACTTAAATGACAACCACAATTGGTATCCCCGGCTAGAATCATTGTTGGTGGTGTAATCGGATTGAATGAAATATAGTTTATCAATCCCTCATTAGTAAATCATTATTTACTCACATGTTTGATTCCATCCCTTTCTTTATTTTTTTTTCACATCCCAGTTAAAATCCATTTTGAAATAAGCTAGGGTCAGTTGAAAAATCTTGAATATCCAACTTCAATTAGATCTGTTAACGCTTTCTGCTGTCTTGGGCTTTAGTTACTTTTGAGCCGTACATGGTGGAAATGATTTGTGCCATGCCCATTGTCATTCAAATTACATAGCAGCAATGCAGCATATGATCAAAGCTCAAGGAAATAAATATATAATTGTTTTTCTTTATTCTAATTTCAATACTGTTTTGTTATTTTGATTTCTCAGAGGCAATGTTTTATTTTATCTTTACCTTTTTTTATATTGTCATAAACTGAGACACGTCCTTTCTCTGGGAATATTTGTTTCGTTATTGGACTCTACTAAAGCTAGCCTATAATTTTCGTTCTTCATATACGCCTTCTGATTTCATATCGCCAACTTGCAGGAACCTGATTTGCTACTCCTTGATGAGCCTACAAATCATCTTGATCTTGACACTATTGAGTGGTTGGAAGGTTATCTGCAGAAGCAGGCTGTCCCAATGGTTATCATATCCCATGACAGAGCTTTTCTGGATCAATTATGTACAAAAATTGTAGAAACTGACATGGGAGTTTCCAGGACGTTTGTTGGAAATTATTCTGAGTATGTTCTAGCAAAGGCATCATGGATAGAAGCTCAATATGCCGCATGGGAAAAACAGCAAAAGGAGATTGAACAGACAAGGGAATTAATAAACAGATTGGGAGCTGGAGTTAATTCTGGGAGGGCTTCTAGCGAAGAAAAGGTAATTGTTAATTGTCATCTATGTGAGCATTTGTTTTACAGCCTACCAACCAATATTGTGGAACAGGCATATGACCATATCAGGTCATCTTTGTGTTGGTCACAGCTTGTATACTTTACAAATTCCTTCACATTTTCTAGTATATTGATGGTCTGAACATAAATTTATGATTGTTGATCATTTTATATTGAGCTACAAAAGTACCAATGTCATATATATCTGGATCTGATCTTCAAATCTATTTGGCAATATAATATTTCTTTGTATGCATCCTTAATGAATGATACTTAATGTGCATTCGATTGTTAATATATTTACTCATTGCACAGTACCTGTACATTGCTAACCATTATGAACAAGATCATACACATTGCTAGCCGTTATGAACGAGTTTGATGTCATTAGGTGGAGTCAACTTGATGACTCCTTTATACATTCTTTCACCTTTAATTGTTGTTATGCCTCCAACATTTCAGTTCAAATCAATTATCTTCTTCGTTGATTTTGATATATGTGATAAAATTAATTGCTTGTGTCTTTCTACACTGAATTTGATATTTGTCAATTGGCAGCAAGTAGTCTTTTTGGTGATGCTACCAAAGATATTGGGAGACTACAGTAAACCTTTTAAAGACAGATTTATATATCAAGTGTCTACTTCTATACTAGAAGTCACGTCCTTGTCTATCTCTATTCTATTTGATAAGCTTCCACTATTGATCTTATTTTCAAATGAGATGTAGAATTTACTAATCATAGAAGAAGTGTATTATATAGGATTTTCTTCAAACCGCTCCAAATGGACCTGTCCAAGTATAGCATAGTAGCGGGGAGCCAAATTAGAAAGTCATTATGGTTAGTTAGAGAACCCAACAAAGTTTATCTTATTGGAGGCCTTTTGAGATTGGCAGTTCATCTTATATCTCGTCCCACAATGTCTTATGCGAATGTAACAGAAGTGTCTGACACATATGTCAAATAAGTAGATACGTTGTTTTTGTTTTGTCTTTTTTGGTTCAAAAACCAAATTATGCTGCACTAACGTAACCATTGAACTTTGTTTGCTATTTGTTATGGAAGGATTTCTAAAAGAAGATGGAAGTTTCATGAGATTGTTTCTGTTATTTCAGTATCAACATGTGTGTATTTCCATCATGCATGAACAATGTTCTATTGTTTTGACTTATGTTCTATTTCTACAACACCAGTTGACGCTTCCCATGTATAGTTGTACATGATGACTTGGCTGCCAATAGTAAAATATTGCTATTATGATGTTTGTTACCCCTGCTTATATGGTTTCTACTTTCTGGCCATTGATTTCAGTTCAATTTTTTCTATCTACTTTTTAGCTGCTATGTTTTTACCTTTTGTTATATGTAGTGAGCTCTTGACAGTTTTCTAACAATTCCTCTGATGCAATATTTATGTCAGAAATTAGAAAAACTTCTTGAAGAGGAGAAAATCGAGAAGCCTTTTATAAGGAAACAGATGAAGTTCAGATTTCCTGAGCGTGGTAGAAGTGGGAGAACTGTCTTAATGATAAAGAATCTCCAATTTGGGTATGGAGATGAGGTAAACCTTAGTTAGGCCGGATTTACAAATAATGCTTTTTACCAGAAGTGGATCGTGTACACAAGCATCACAAAAAATTATAGATTTGATGACTTCAGTATTTGAATTGAACATCTCTTTCTTTCATGTTCAGATGCTGTTTAACAAGGCAAATCTTTTGGTTGGGAGAGGTGAAAAGAATGCTATCATTGGTCCAAATGGTTGCGGAAAGAGTGCCCTGCTTAAATTAATTATGGGTTTGGAGAAGCCCCAGGGAGGTGAAGTTTCACTTGGCGAACATAATGTCTTGCCAAATTATTTCGAGCAGAATCAGGTATGTTTAGTTTTTTTTAGGTTCACCTCCTGTTTAAAGAAAGAAAGAAAAAGATGTATGCTTATCATTTTTGTCTGTATCAAACTATTACATATTGCTGAACAGTACTTTATGCTCTTACTGTGACTATTTAACTGGTCGAAGTATATAGTATACTTTTTCACTGTAATTTTTTTTGAAAGCTGTATTAAGTAAACATTACAATTCTCTACCAGGCAGAAGCACTTGATTTGGAGAAAACTGTGCTTGAAACTGTGGAGGAATCTGCGGAAGACTGGAGACTTGATGATATTAAAGGACTCCTTGGTCGTTGTAACTTCAAAGCAGACATGCTGGACAGAAAGGTCTCACTTTTGAGTGGTGGGGAAAAGGTATACAGTATTCTATGAGTCTTTGAGATCTTTATTTGCTGACTTCTCCTACGTGTTCTAAGTCTTTATTTCATTTCTTTTTGTTGGATGCAGACTTTTTGATCCTTTTAGTATAAATAAACCTTCACCTGCTCTCGAACTTTAGTCAGCTCATTGTATGCTAAATGTTAATTATTTTGATGTAACACAGATTTCACTTATGTTTATTCTCCTTTTCTTGCTATATGTTATTCTTACCTTTCTGTAAATACTTCTCATGACCGTTAGTTTATTCTAGTGTCCTGTTGTAAAGCAGTACCTCCAGTCTCTCCTTGGTTAATTTCTTTTTTACTTTTTTTATGTTTTAAAAAAATTGTTGAACCCTATCCAGTTCTTGGTAAGGAGTAGTTCAAAATGGCGCTTCATGAAATTTCCAAGTGATTTCTTCATAATTCATTCAAGTTGATTCTTAAGAAACAATACATATATATATATATACATATATATATATACATATATATATATATATATACATATATATATGGGGTTACTGTACCTCAGCCGACAGGCTGAGAGAGTTTCTCAGCCGGCAGGACGTGGCAACATCATAGCCACACACTTCTCATAAAATTTGGCGGACAAAAAGATGAAAAATCCCGCCCAATTTAATGTCAGTCACCTCAACAATGTATCTTCCGAAAATACCCTCTGTCACATTTTTTTACCTTATGTAAGAAAGTTGCCTTTCAAAAAAAATTTCAGCTCTAAAATTTCACCCGACAATGGTCGCAGTTGTTAAAATTTTATTTTCAGATCTGTGTGTCTCAGAATGTTTTTTTTTTTTGGACTTTTCCTTTTAGACGAATGCGACGATGGTCGTAGTATATGAAACTTCCTTCATCATTCCTGGGTCGCAGTTGTTTATTTTTGCACTGTAGTCTTATGCGACCTTCGTCGCCGTGTCTACCCTGGTCGCATTTGTTTATGTTTGCACTGTAGATGACTGCGACCTTGGTCGCAGTGTCGACTAGAGTCGCTGTAAAACTTTGTGTTCGCACTGTAGTCTTATGCGACCTTGGTCGCAGTGTCGACTCGGGTCGCAGTTGTTTGTGTTTGCACTGTAGATGACTGCGACCTTGGTCGCAGTGTCGACCCGGGTCTACCCTGGTCGCATTTGTTTATGTTTGCACTGTAGATGACTGCGACCTTGGTCGCAGTGTCGACTAGAGTCGCTGTAAAAGTTTGTGTTCGCACTGTAGTCTTATGCGACCTTGGTCGCAGTGTCGACCCGGGTCGCAGTTGTTTGTGTTTGCACTGTAGATGACTGCGACCTAGGTCGCAGTGTCGACCCGGGTCGCAGTAGATTATGTTTGCACTGTAGATGACTGCAACCTTGGTCGCAGTGTCGACCCGGGTCGCAGTAGATTATGTTTGCACTGTAGATGACTGTACCTAAATTCTATAAATAGCGGCAAAAAGAAGGGGAAAAAAATAATAATAAACAATAATCTAAGTGACAACGTGCGCTCCAAAAATTGCCTTTTGGGCAAATAATAATAAATAATAACGAAAGTTACCGAAAGAGTAGCTTTTCATAAGGGGTATTTGGTAATTTAACTTCTTCCTATAAGCGGGCCGCAAGTTAGCGGGGTGACAAAATTGCTCAGCCGCAGGCTGAGAGAGTTCTCTCAGCCGCAGGCTGATATACATTTTTCTCTATATACACACACACACACACACACATATATATATATGGGTAGAGTTACAATGCACATAGGTGTAATTAAGTTAAGTTACACACATCTCTTTCCACCACACAAAAATTTTGCCTGGGGAGAGATGCAAACAAAAATTAATGTGAGTGGTCTCCACAAGGTGTTTAAAAAATATTTTTTGTGTGGTGAAAAGAAGTGTGTGTAACTTAACTTAATTGCACCTATGTGTATTGTAACTCCACACACACACATATGGGATATACTTGGGTACATGCGGAAGGATTCGAGCCTGAATCCTTTCCACTCAAACTCAATCCCACGACATTTAAATACAAGATTCACTCCGTTGAAGTTGATCTACATTGTTTAAAGTAACTAAAAATAAAAAATTTAGTGTTTTAATTCCTTTTGCCTATCCATTAAGTAGGCGCAAAATGAATGGCTGAAATAGTGAGTTGGCTAGTTTAACGGTGTATAATATTTGAAACCTAACAAAAATTATTGTGTAGGATTTTTTAAATGTTTAGATCATGATCAAATGGTCGGATCGAGAATTTATATGTCTAAAGTCATAGATCTAACTAAAATGCTATTTTCAGCTCTCCATTTTGTGCCTACTTAATGGATGGGCAAAAAGTATTCAAAACACTTCTTTTTTAATTAATTTAAACAATGTAGATCAGCTTCAACGGAGTGGATCTTATATTTGAATGTCGTGGGATTGAGTTTGATAGGATTCAAGCTTGAATCCTTTCACATGTACCCAAGTCTATCCATATATATATACATACATATGTATATATATGTATGCATATATATACACATATATGCACATACATATATATACATATATATACATATAGAGAAAGATAGATAAACTTGTGTGCTTCCAAAAGCAGTGTTCTAAATGGCGGCCACCATGGTTCACAGTCGCGGTCTCGGCCGCCGACTCGGCGGGCACTGAGACGGATCGGTCTCGGCGACTCGGATCAGTATCGGGCGATACGCGCAAAACGCTACATAGAAAGCTCAAATAATTCTGAAAAAATCATGACAAATTTTAAAAAAATGTAGACATCCACATTCATGTATCACATGTCCAAAATATATCACCTAGCACACTAAATATAAAGCGAAAGATAAATACACGCGTACGTGCACAATATAGTAAATTGCACAAGCTACATTCATAAATGCATGTTAATGTAGTTATTTCCACATTGAATTGCGATAAGGCACAAAATCATCATCATAATGCCGAGTCGACCGAGTCAATTCCAATTCTCGGCCGAGTCAATTCCGATTCTCGGCCGAGTCGGTCTCCTCTGAGTTGAGTCGACCGACTCGTGACTCGGACTCGTCTCGGAGCGGGCCGAGACGGATACGACTCGGCCGACTCGTCTCCGACTCGGCCGAGTCTTTGAACCGTGGCGGCCACAGCGGTTACATCGGCCTGAAAAATTTATCGAAGATGGGGATATATCGGGGATATATTGGGGATATTTTCAAAAATCGGATGTCAAAATCGGACTGTAATATACATATCTTCTTGCCTTAATTCGCATCTCAATAAGACAATATATGCATAAATTATATAAATCTACATAAAACATCATACTTATATGTTTAAGATATATTTAACTCGATAACTTGCATTAAGCCTATGAATCCATAATCACTATCCAAGTGTAAAATCTTCAAAAATGTCACATTGCCGTATCACTCGAATTACCCAAATACCTAACCTAGAAATTGGGTGTAAAACGCTATATCTGGTCCAAAATCGCCGAAATTGCGGCCGATATATCGGGTCCATGCCTATTTATGGGCGATTTTGGACGAAAAACGCTATATCAGTTTGGATGTGCCAAACCATTGCGGTTAGGTGCCGTAAACGCAATATCGGCGCAATATCGGGGTTATATCGGGGATATTTAGAACACTGTCCAAAAGGATTTGAGGTCGAATCCTTCCCACTCAAATACCAACATACGACATTCGAATAAAAGATCCACTCCGTTGAAGTTGATATATATTATTTCAAGTATCTATAACTCAAAAATCAAGCGTTTTGAATATTTTTTTTGCCCAGATTGTGCCATGAGTGCGCCAGTTGTCTTGCATCCCATCCTAAGTTAAATAGTGCATTCTTTCCCGATCCTTTGCCATCCTTTTGAAGGAACCGAAGCGTAGGGTCACCCAAAAGGATTGAGCAATGACCTTCACTAGAAGCAGGGTCTCTTTCATTTGACGAATGAGACCGTACATCTTTGTGGACAAATCTTACTCCGAATGCGATCTTTGTACTGCACTCCCACTGGGCATTCTACCTTCCGATGGGGTTTTCTCGATCTTTTGCCGCAGAAAAAGGGCCATTTGGAAATACCATTTGTTTCAGATAAAATGCAAAACAAAAGATGATGAAAGCAACCATGAATTCTATATGTGTGAATGCGGAAAGAAAGCCGCTTAAATAGTGAGTCGGTTAGTTTAACGTGTAGAATATTTGAAACCCAATAAAAATTAGTTTGTAGGGGTTTTTAAATGTTTAGATCATAATCAAATGGCTAGATCGAGAATTTGTATGTCTAAAGACAGATCTAACCAACTCACTACTTTCGGCCATCCATTTTGCGTCGCTTGATGGATAGGCAAAAAGTATTCAAAACACTTGATTTTTGGTTTACAGATATTTGAAATAATATAAATCAACTTCAACGGAGTGGATCTTGTATTCGAATGTTGGAGGGTTGTATTTGAGTTGGAAGGATTCGGGCTCAAATTCTTTTGGAAGGACACAAGTCTATATATATATATATATATATATATATATATATATATATATGAGAAAAATGTATATCAGCCTGCAGCCGAGAGAACTCTCTCAGCCTGCGGTGACGTGGCTCAATTTTGTCACCCCACTAACTTGCGGCCCGCTTATAGGAAGAAGTTAAATTACCAAATACCCCTTATGAAAAGCTACTTTTTCGGTAACTTTCGTTATTGTTTATTATTATTTGCCCAAAAGGCAATTTTTGGAGCGCACGTTGTCAGACTTTTGATTTTAGAGCCTTTTCACCCCCAAATTCCTCATTGTAGAAGGCCATGAAGATTGGGCCAAATGGGGTATTCTTGATCGCCTCTACGAAATCTGCCTGAATGTACTTTTTAAATTTCTTGATGAACTAGCACATAGGTTTTAGGCTTGATCTCAGAGGACGAACCTTCATCTGTTGTTTACCTATAGATGTAGAAAAATAAAAAAGTTTAGATCAATGATTATTTAAAAATTATAAGGGAGTAAAAAGCATATTATTTTTAATAAACTGCGAGCAAGGTCGCAGTCATCTACAGTGCAAACATAATCTACTGCGACCCGGGTCGACATTGCGACCAAGGTCGCAGTCATCTACAGTGCAAACACAAACAACTGCGACCCTGGTCGACACTGCGACCAAGGTCGCATAAGACTACAGTGCGAACACAAACTTTTACAGCGACTCTGGTCGACACTGCGACCAAGGTCGCAGTCATCTACAGTGCAAACATAAACAAATGCGACTAGGGTAGACACGGCGACGAAGGTCGCATAAGACTACAGTGCAAAAATAAACAACTGCGACCCAGAAATGATGAAACAAATGACGTTAAATACAGTGCGACCATGGTCGCAAAACACTACATAAATATTGAAACAACTGCGACCCCATGTCGTCAGTATGTAAAAAAAAGGAGGAAGTTTCATATACTGCGACCATCGTCGCATTCGTCTAAAAGGAAAAGTCCAAAAAAAAACGGATCAAATTTGTGAAATAAAAGAACAAGTTGGATCAGAATGATCGGGTGAAATTTTAGAGCTGAAATATTTTTTGGAAAGGCAACTTTTTTACATAAGGTAAAAAGATGTGACAGAGGGTATTTTCGGAAGATACATTGTTGAGGTGACTGACATTAAATTGGGCGGGATTTTTCATCTTTTTGTTCGCCAAAATATATGACAGGTATGTGGCTATGATGTTGTCACGTCCTGCCGGCTGAGAAACTCTCTCAGCCTGCCGGCTGAGGTACAGTAACCCCTATATATATATATATATATATATATATATATATACTTGTGTCCTTTCAAAAGGATTTGATCCCGGATCCTTCCCACTCAAATTCAACCCTCCAACATTCGAATACAAGATCCACTCCGTTGAAGTTGATCTATACTATTTCAAGTATCTATAAACCAAAAATCAAGTGTTTTAAATACTTTTTGCCTATCCATCAAGTAGGGAAAAAACGGACGGCCTAAATAGTGAGTTGGTTAGTTTAACGGTGTAGAACATTTGAAATCTAACAAAAATTAGTTTATAGGGGTTTTTAAATGTTTAGATCATAATGAAATGGCCGGATCGAGAATTTGTATGTCTAAAGACATAGATCTAACAAACTCACTACTTTCGGCCGTCCATTTTGCGTCGCTTGATGGATGGGCAAAAAGTATTTAAAACACTTGATTTTTGGTTATAGATACTTGAAATAGTATAGATCAACTTCAACGGAGTGGATCTTGTATTCGAATGTTGGAGGGTTGAATTTGAGTGGGAAGGATCCGGGATCAAATCCTTTTGAAAGGATACAAGTCTATATATATATATATATATATATATATATATATATATATATATATAGAGACTAGGATCTTTCGGGAAGGATTTAGACCCGAATAATTCCCACTCAAATACATACCTACGACATCTAAAAATAAGACCCACTCTGTTGAAGTTGATCTACATTATTTAAAGTGTCTATAAATCAAAAATCATGTATTTTTAATACTTTTTATCCATCAATCAAGTGACGCAAAATGGACGCCCAAAAGTAGCCCATTGCTTAGATCTTCGTTTTTAAACATACAACTTCTCGATCTGACCATTTCATCATGATCTAAAAACTTAAAAATCCTCGCACACTAATTTTTGTTAGATTTCAAATATTCTACAACGTTAAACTAACCAACTCACTATTTAGGCCGTCCGTTTCTCCTACTTGATGCATGTGCAAAAAATATTTAAATACTTGATTTTTAATTTATAATTACTTCAAATAATGTAGATCAACTTCAACAGAGTGAATCTTGTATTATAATGTCGGATGTTGGTATTTGAGTGGGAAGGATTCGACCTCGAATCCTTCCGGAATGACACAAGTCTCTCTATTTATAAGGATTCGAGGCCAAATTCTTCCCACTCAAATACTACCCTCCGACATTATAATGTAAGATCCACTATGTTGAAGTTAATCTATATTATTTTAAGTATCTATAAACCAAAAATTAAGTTTTTTGAATACCTTTTGCCCATTCATCAAGTAGGAAAAAAATAAACAGCCTAAATAGTGAGTTAGTTAGTTTAACGGTGTAGAACGTTTGGAACCTAACAAAAATTAGTTTGTAGGGATTTTTAAATATTTAGATCATAATCAAATGGCCGGATCGAGAATTTGTATGTCTAAAGACATAGATCTAGCCAACTTACTACTTTCGGCGTCTGTTTTGCGCCGTTTGATGGATGGACAAAAAGTATTCAAAACACTTGATCTTTGGTTTATAGATACTTGAAATAATATAGATCAACTTCAACGGAGTGGATCTTGTATTCGAATGTCGGATGTTGATATTTGAGTAGGAAGAATTCGAGCTCAAATCCTTTTAGAAGTACACAAGTCTATCTATCTATAAAGAGATAGACTTGTGTCATTCCAAGAGGATTTGAGGCCGAATCCTTCTCACTCAAATACCAAAATCTGACATTCGAATATAAGATCCACTCTGTTGAAAACGGACGGCCTAAATAGTGAGTTAGTTAGTTTAACGGTGTAGAACATTTGAAACCTAACAAAAATTAGTTTGTAGGGGTTTTTAAAAGTTTAGATCATAATGAAATGGCCGGACCGAGAATTTGTATGTATAAAGACATAGATCTAACTGACTCACTACTTTTGGCCGTCCATTTTGTGCCGCTTGATGGATGAGTAAGAAGTATTCAAAACACTTGATTTTTGATTTATAGATACTTGAAATAATATAGATCAACTTCAACGGAATGTATCTTGTATTCGAATTCAGAGGGTTGTATTTGAGTGTGAAGGATTCTGGCTCAATTCTTTTTGGAAGGACACAAGTGTGTGTGTGTGTATATATATATATTTAAGAGGCTTGTGGAGCATGGCTTAGTTTTTGTAATAATTTCTTTTTCTAAACACACTCTATAAATGAATATTAAAGGGACTAGTTCTGGAGTTCTTTTGATTTCTTAGACAGTTGATGGAAGATCTTTGGGAGGAAAAGTTGAAACAATCATTGTTAGATGATCATCAGTGAGAATCTGGTAGTCTTGGCAGCGTGTGTCGTGATATATTCAAGGGAGTAGTTACAAATTTGAGAAGTAAAGTGTTTGGATTAGTTGGATGATGTAAAACCACCTGGATCGCAATCGCCTTCAAATCGTAACCAAAATTTAAATTGAGAGTAGGATAAGATTTTGGGTTTCCACCTCTTACGCGGGCTTCTCACCCAGAAACTCGAGAGCCAATAAACTCAAGAATTTAGCAAGATAATTTGAGGAAAAGTTTTAATCATTCAATAATTAATTTCAACAAAATAGTCTAGGGGGCCTTATATAGGCTTTACAAAACAGAACTACTGGGAAATAACCGATGGGGTACTAAACGCCCACAAAGGAACACAAATAAAGCTAAAACACCTACTCAAATAAAGCTGAAACAAAATACTAAATCCCCTGAATAAGCTAAGGCATGAAAAGATAAAGAACTGCGTGATGTCCTCATCAATTCCTTCGGGGTGGGAGAAACTCGACCCTGTCGAGTGAGGACTATCCTCACGAAGTATCTCAATCGGGCCAAGGTGGTGGTCGTGGCAGCAGCATGGGTACATCATGTCGAGACCATGGTGGCGGAGGAGCTGGTCTCCCTGACAGATCGGTTGTAGAAGATAGTAGCACAATCAAGACACCGAGAGTAGAGCGAGGCGCATCATCCTGGCTGAAGACGGAGCTGATACCAGGATCCCACGGGCTATCCAACTCGTAAGCAATGTACGCAATCCTCTTAAGAGTCATTTCGAAATCTTTACGCCAAGCGTGCAACTTTCTCGTGGCCTCAGAGTGACTCGTAACCATCACCCTATCATCAACTGTAAATTCCTGCAAAATACTATATGGGTATGCAGCAAATTTGTAGGTGTTATTGCAAATTGCTATCAGCCTAGTGATATCATCAATATGTGCAACAGGCAGATGCAAAGCAGTAGGTATTCTAAGCATAGCTCCTAACGATGGGAAAACGAGGGATATCATGTGCCTAGAAGGACACACATCTAACAATGGAGGTACCCGGGACTCGGGCACAAACTCTAAACAACCCGAAGAAGAGGTATTAGAAACCATTTGCTGGGCCTTGTTAAGAAATTCAGGTGACTTCCTAAAAGATGAATTGATAGGAATAACCATAAAACTAGGTTCAACACAAGGAGACTCGAATGGCTTATTAGTCACAGTGGGTATATTAGGTTCAACTGTCTCGTCCACGTCATCATTGGCACTATCAGAAGACATGTTAATTTCCTCAATAATCTATGTGATAGAATCAATTGCTATGTCTTCAATTATATTAACAGTTTTAGAAGAAACTTGGTCATCCTTAACAGCCTTCAAATCGTCAATTTCATCAGTGGGCACAGTTCTAACATGTTGACTTTCCGAGGGGCATTGATAATTATAATGTCCATAGCCCTTACATTTAGAACATCTGACCTTGGCATTGACTAGCGTTTTGAAAGTCAAGTCCAATTTTAAAGCAACACCAAAGGCATCTTCAACAGTGTCTAAGTCATAGGGGCCAGTAATCATAGCACGTTTTATTTTAGGCCGTAAATCCCAAATAAACCTAATCAGAGTCTCAGAAGGGTGCTCTCTCACTTCACTACGATGGGTTAAGTCCTTAAATATGGTAATGTACTCATGAACGGACATATGACCCTGATGGAGATTGTGTAGCTGGTCTAAGTGGGAGTCCCTATAATGCTGATTAGTCATGATGACTCAAGCAAGCAAGCAGATGCAGTGGAGAGCCCTAAAGTCAATTAAACTAAATGTATGCACTAAACAAAAAATTTCCCTAAAGTTTAAGCTTTAAATGTAAATAAAAATGCATTCCTAAAATGATGAAAAGATGCAACCACTAGATCGAAGCAAATAACATTTCTACCAACAAATTATAACAATCCGTATAGTAGTTGCAAGTAATCAACAGTTAATGAATTAGGTCAAGTTTTGATATCACCTGAGGTGGAGTCGTTCACGCCCAATCGCAAAATTCTCGAAGATTCCTCAGAGAAATACTCACACTGAAGAGTTGAGATCGCCCACAAGACTCTTGGGTAGTGGTGATAAGAAGTAGAAGCTGGATGCCTCGAGAATGGCGCAAATCGGGTCCGAATCAGGGCAGATACAAGCTGTGAACTGTGGTGCGCTGATCTACTGAGTTGAATTTGGAAGACGATCGGAGCTTGAACCAGATTGTGACTGCTGTAGGAGCATAGTACTGGTTGTCACGAATCCACTGCTTCGAGAACGGATCAATTCGGACTTGAAACGAGTCCTGAACGGCCGTCAGTAGCGATGTTGTGATTCTGGACTGAGTCAGGACGAACTGGATCTGGACTGAGTCAACTCAGTGAGTTAACCCGGTTGCTGATGTCAGCAGTGACGTCACTTAAGTGGATCGGGTAGGAGTCGGGTTCGAATCACCCAACCCGACAAATTCTGGACCCGCGACCCGCTACTATTCCCTTTAAAGCCCTGAACGGGTTTTGATTGGGTCGGGTTTGGTTTGGATCCGGCCCAACCAACTTATGGGTTCGAATCCAAACCCACTTAATAGTTTGGGCTGGGTTTAAGGTCAAACCCAACACCCAATTTCCTCCTCCGTTCTCGGGCGCGGCTAGGGCAGAACTTCCCTCCTCCGTTCTCGGGCGCAGCTAGGGCAAAGATGGAGCGGGAACTGCGACGACGGCGGCGACTCTGATCAAGGGCGGATGGCGGTGGCGATGGCGGTGATCTTGGTGGAGCTCGGGTGGGATCGGTCGGAGGAGATGGCGGCGACTGAGGAAGATGGCGGATCTCTGATGAGTCCTTGGAAGGTCCGGTGAAGGGGAATGATGATGGCGATGCTCCGACGAAGCTTCAAAGAGGGCGACGAGTCGTGGATGGCCTCGGCGATGGCGACTGCAGTTGCGGCGAAGATGGCAGAGATCGGAGGAGAAAGGGGCGTGGATCTGGTGATCCGATCTTTCTGGCGGCTCGAGAAGCCCTCAACGGCGGCGGTGGAGGTTGATCCTGTTGTTGCTGTAGATGGAGACAGTGGCGGCATGGTTCGCGGTCTCGGCCGCCGACTCGGTAGGCACTGAGACGGATCGGTCTCGGCGACTCGGATCGGTATCGGGCGATACATGCAAAACGCTACAGAGAAAGCTCAAAAAATTCTGAAAAAATCACGATAAATCTTAAAAAAATGTAGACATCCAAATTCATGTATCACATGTCCAAAATATATCACCTAGCATACTAAACATAAAGCGAAAGTATAAATACACGCGTCGTCGGTAGAAGTATATCAAAATACATGCACAATATAGTAAATTAAACAAACTATATTCATAAATACATGCTAATGTAATTATTTCTATATTGAATTGTAATGAGGCACAAAATCATCATCATAATGCCGAGTCGACCGAGTCAACTCTAATTCTCTGTCGAGTCGACCTCCTCTGAGTTGAGTCGACTGACTCGTGACTCGGACTCGTCTCGGAGCGGGCCGAGACGGATACGACTCGGCCGACTCGTCTCCGACTCGGCCGAGTCTTTGAACCATGAGTGGCGAAGGAGGTGATCTTGGCGAAGCCGAGTGGGCGCAATCAGAGGAGCTAATCCGGGGCTCTCGGGATGTTGACGAGGACCAAACGAAGAGGTTGAATGGCCGGAGAGGCTCCGGAAGCTTCGACCAGTCACTGATTCGAGCCAATCCCCTCCGATCTACTCCGAGCCTGCGCCGGTGATGAAGTCGGCTCAAAGAGGAAGACGCCAACGAAGTTCTAGAGGTAGACGACGGCGTGGAGACCTGATTTGAAGATCTCCGGCAAAGACACGATGCCGAGACTCCGGTGAAGGCCCTGTGATGCAAAGGAGGGGTCGTCTGTGCTCTATGATGTCGGATCTGACTTGATCTTCGTCGGTAAGGCTTGGAATTGGCGTCAGAGGCGGACGGCGAAGGTGGCGTCTGAGATCTTCAGCGACGACGACGGCGGCGGCTAATCCCGACGTCGTTGATGAAGGAAGACAGGGGCGGTGGTGGGGCTGCTGTGGGGGCGGCTTCCTGGCGATGATGGCGGCGGAGGGCGTGACTGTCGGCGGCGGCGGAGGGCGTCGATGGTGATGGCACGATGACGTTGAACAGTGTGGATTTGGAATTAACTGGGATTTTCGAAGGGAATTGTTTGGGAATTTTCAACAGTTTTTTTTTTTTTTTTGGAATTTCACTGTAATTTTGTTTTTTTCTTTTTTTTTTTTTTTTTTTTTTTTTGAAACAGTGAAATACTTTTTTTTTTTTGAATAGATCTAAATCTGGAGCAGATGTAGATCTAGGGTTTGGAGACTGGAAGAAAATTTAGAAAAGGAAAAATTTGAAGGGGATTGAAAACCGTGCTCTGATACCAAAATGATGTAAAACCACCTGGATCGCAATCACCTGCAAATCGTAACCAAAATTTAAATTGAGAGTAGGATAAGATTTTGGGTTTCCACCCCTTACGCGGGCTTCTCACCCAGAAACTCGAGAGCCAATAAACTCAAGAATTTAGCAAGATAATTTGAGGAAAAGTTTTAATCATTCAATAATTAATTTCAACAAAATAGTCTAGGGGGCCTTATATAGGTAGGCTTTACAAAAGAGAACTACTGGGAAATAACCGATGTGGTACTAAACGCCCACAAAGGAACACAAATAAAGCTAAAACACCTACTCAAATAAAGCTGAAATAAAATACTAAATCCCCTGAATAAGCTAAGGCATGAAAAGATAAAGAACTGCGTGATGTCCTCATCATTCTCCCTTTCATACCCTAACGATAGATTGCATGTGATGGCTCTAAGGTATATATTATTTATGATGCAAAGAGAGAGGAGATTAGGATGAATGACATCAATAGCGATAATGAAGACAACCTTACAGGATTTAATTCAATTAGTTGACTGGGGCGCTTATATTTGAAACTCAAGGTTGTCTCAGTGTCCAACCTTTTTCTTGTCAAAGAAACGAAACGTATTATTTCTTTTAGCCATCTCAGTAGTCTCAGATTCCTGTTCAGCTGTATTTAAATCTGTTTTGCTGATAGCTTAATGCATACTGTCTATATATGGACACTTTTAAGCTATTTCTTTTGATGTTATGTTATTATATTGCTGATCTTATTTCCCTGGGTATGCTACTTGACTGTTGTCTAAGCACGCTGCATCTTTAGAGCAAATACACGTTTTATCTTCAGATTTTGGCAAAATTCTTATAACCATTTCCAAATTATAAACCTCTGCTTGCTGATTCATATGTGTGTAAGGATACTTGAAAGTTCTGGTCACTGTACTTGCTTTTTGCAAGACATGCTCTTTTTCTTGCTATATGTTATTGTTACCTTTCTGTATTTGCTTCTAGCGACCTTTAATTTATTGAGCTCTTGGTAAGAAGTAGTTAACAGTGTGCTTCATGAAATTTCCAAGTGATTTCATTTTCAGAATTCATACCTCTGAAGTTGATTCTTATGGAAAACAAAATATTTTTGGAAGAGTCTTGTGGAGTATTGATTAGGGTTTTATTTCTTTTCTTAAACATACTCTATAAATGACCAAAATTCACTCAGTAGTCTCAGATTCCTAGTCACTAGTCAGGTGTATTTATTTCTGTTTTGCTGATAGCCGCTGCATATTGTCTAACCTTTTAAGTTATTTCTTTCGATATTATGTTACTGTATTACTGGTTTATTCCCTAGGGTATTCTACTTGAGTGTAGTCAGTGTAGTCTAAGCAAATTGCATCTTTTAGCAAGTACAAGTAAGTTTTACCTTCAGGTTTTAGCGAAATTCTTGTGATCCTTTCCAAATTATAAACCTCTGCTTAATGATTCATATTTAAGGATATCTTGAAAGTTCTGGTCGTTACTTGCATGCAGTATCTTACAAGTTGGTCATCTTCTGTATTTGAGATCATAACATGAGTCCTTTGCGGTTCCATTATTGGAGAAATGTTATTTGTTGCTCGAGCTGCATTACAGTTCATTTTTTCCCTTTGTATTTTTTGTTGTTGTGAGATTGGTGCATATATATTAATCAATGTTTTTAACGTTATGAATAAACTTCTGGGTGCAGGCAAGACTTGCTTTTTGCAAGTTCATGGTTAAACCATCTACCTTGTTAGTTTTGGATGAACCAACCAACCATTTGGATATCCCAACCAAAGAGATGTTGGAGGTATGAATCCATCCACCTATCTTGTCAATCAGATTGAATTTACGAATTTAAGCTGAATTTTTGGTCGTGATTAAACAGGAGGCCATAGCAGAGTACAAAGGCACGGTCATCACAGTTTCTCATGATCGATACTTTATAAGACAAATAGTTAACAGAGTTGTGGAAGTGAGTGATAAGAATTTGCAAGACTATTCAGGCGACTACAACGTAAGTTTGTTCCTTCTGTTATGAATTACTTTTGGGTGTTCATATGTAGTTGGTTGGAACCTTTTGGCTCCAGTTCTAATAAGAAAAGGGAAAGGGAATATGATATTTCTCTACAATAATATCAATTTTAATCTTAGATGATAATTTTTGAATTGTTTATTTAAGATCCTTATAAAGTGCTTTGAATCTTTTCTGTTCTGCATGTTGAATGCATATAAACTCTTTTAAGTAGCACCAGAGACATTGAAGTTTTGCTGACCGCAGCCATTCTATCTAATTAGAAGAAGTATCCTATGGATATGATTGTAGTTAACAATTTCATATTCGTGTTGATTCAAACATTTTGTTAACGATTGGGAAGAATCTTGGTTGTCAAAAAATAAAAAACATTATATTCCAATCATATCTGTTCTCTTCAAAAACAACCATAAAGTGCCTGATTTGAAATGTTGAATGGAAGTCTATTTAACTGTGGAGTATTATTATTTTTTTCATTCTTGTTTTTATTTTATTAATTATTAGATTTAATATTTTTGTGAGATGGGTTTTTTCCTATGAATTTTCTTTTCACAATAGAAAAATAGAATGAACAAAGATTTTTCTATTGTGAAAATAAAATTCAATTAAAATTGTGGTGAAACTCATTTTTTTCATTTATCTTATCTGATTTCACGGATTCAAAATAAATAAAATAAAGAAGAAAAAAAAAGAAAAAGGGGACAATTCTTAGTTTCTTGTATGAGCTTCATTTGTTTCTTACTCCATTTCTATGAGTTACAAATTTTGCCTAATTATGATGGAACAATACAAACTCATTTGTTCCCATTGCAGTATTATTTGGAGAAGAACCTTGAAGCAAGAGAAAGAGAATTAGAGCGGGAGGCCGAGCTTGAGGAAAAAGCCCCAAAAATAAAAGCCAAATCTAAAATGTCAAAGGTAACTGATGTTCCATGCTCTTACTTAGCTTTTAATCTTAAACACGGCAAGTTATAAGAGAACGACTCAAGCGATTTCTTCTTTATAACCAGGAGGAGAAAGCAGCCAGAAAGAAACAGAAAGTGATGGCTTTTCAGCAAGCAAAGGCGAAATCGAAAGGAATGAAGAATGCGAAACGTTGGAACTGAGACCAGCCAGTATATTATCAAGCAAACATAGGCATTTGTACATAATACAAACATTTTGAAAATGAAAATGTATACCCTTTGTTAGGCGCGAAAGGAGAATCACAGTTCATTCATCTGTTACCCTTTTAGTTCAATTTATCCCATTAAATTTGAACTGTTTGCATAACAAAATTGAATTTCTCACTGAGAATGACAAGTAAGCGGTCAGTAAACAGCATTTTAAGAAAAAAATTGCCCAGAAAATAAAAAGAAGAAGAAGAAAGAAATGGGAAATCCTTGATGTATATCCTAACAAGTCCTAAGCTCGGACTTAAAATTCTGCTTCAAATAGACTCAAAATCATAATTTTGTTTTCTTTTGTTCGTCCAGGCACTGCTTTTTATGTATTTGATTGTAAGATACTTTGTTTTGTTAACTCTCATTAATGAGACGCCAGGGGGTTTCCCACCGTTTATGCTCCAAAAAAAGAAACGGTTTTCTGTGGCCGGCTTCGTTCTACTTCAAAAGAAAATTGAAAAGTAATCCAGAAAGCCTAAAGACATGAATCAATAAAAGAGCAAATGGAGCTAAGGTCATGTATTTTGTTTATGACTGAAATTGAGAGAGATTGGTCTCCAGAGAACTCAGCCACACAGTTTATACATGGAAAATAAAACTTCGATATATGAAAATTATTCTCCCTACATTTATACAATTTAGCCTACAATGTGAGATTTGTGGTTTGATAGGAATAACCGTTGCTTCTTTAGGAAAGACGTATGCATGCACAGGAAAAAAAAAAAAAAAAAAATCTTATCTCACATTTTCTCTTCTATTTCTTGTTGGGCAAGCACTCCCTCGAACCAGATAAATGAAATAATCATCTTCATTTTGCAAATTTTAACTGATGAGGGGAGTCTTACTAATTTTCAAGCTAAATTAGCATTTAGGACTCAAACTATATGTATAATTAGAGACAATGGCAAAACTTCAAGAACTAAACAGTTGCAAATACACTCGCTAGTAAACTATGAGGTGCTTGGTTTTTTTTTTTGGGGGGATAATCATACAAAACAAAAAAGAAAAAACAAAAACAAAATAAGAAAACTACAAACAAGCGATTGACATTTTCAGAGAAGGGGTCGATCCCCATTTCTCCGAGAGCCTCCATGTCATGTTCTGAGAGTTTCACCTTTTATTGAATCCAAATTAGTTAATGAGGTAAGCAAGGAGAAATCAACATCACACTTTTCTTTGGCTAGTGTTATGTTTCTCTTGGTTAAGGCTATCCTCAATGCATGAGACTAAACTCAAAAAAACCCCAAAATTTGGAAAATCCATGTATTGAAGGTCTAAATTTTGGGAAAACTCATTTGACGGGCCAAATTTGGCCTTTCAAATGAGTTTACGTTTATGCTAAAAGTGGTGCGCACATTTTTTTTTTTTTTTTTTTTTAAGACAATAATATCCGTCGGTTGCATTTCAACGACTAAAAGTGGTGGGCACACTTCTTCAAATAATTCAGGTTAAAAAATTAAATCAAAACCTAAGTCTGATCTGAGAGAAAATACTGTAGCATCAAGATAAACAGTTATATTTTGAAGGGCCAAAATTTGAGATTTGACATCATGGCATTGGGAATGGCCTAAGAATAAAAGGGGAGAGTGGCCCAGGTTTCAAATAGATGCATACAAGAGAGAGATGATTTTCAAATTTAGCTCAGCCAGTAGGCATCAGGGTGATGATAACTGCAGTTGTTGCATCTACTGAAAGAATTATTCATAAAATGGACCGCGACAAATGGACTGCCGAAGAAAAGATCTTCTCCGATGAACAAGTCTCTTTTATCTCAGACGCGATGGAGGTAGTAGGTGACACTGAGTAGCCTATTTGTCGAAAAGTCTAGTGTATTTGGTATTTGAAGATTTGGAAATCTTCATCGCGGCCAATTACAGAGAATTACGTCAGGAATCATAATGTTTAGTACTGTATTCAGTTCGATTGATTATAATTTCCTCGTTTAGTGATTTGATACACAACTATTTCACATTTTCAGATGAAGAAGTCTCTAAATGAATGAGACATGAAGGAGATAGACATTAACTCACTAATCGCGAAGAGCAGCTCATTATCTGCTTCACCAAAGATTATGAGATTTAATGGAGAAGAATTCGACTTATATATATTTTAGATAGATTCTTGTTTACATAATAAATTCTGATTCTTAATTTTTGTTATGTTTTCCTGGATTAAATATAGAGCAGTTTTGTAACTTGCAGAAAATTCATCATACAATTTTGAGTGTTTCAGAAAGAAAAACCGAAAAGACTTCCTTTAAAGCTTCATAATATGTGAACACACATAAAATCAACAAACGTATCAGAATAATTCCAAATCAAGAGAAACTCTGCATTGAATTATTCAGCTCTATGTTCACATTTAATTAAATGACAGGTATCAATCACTGTTTCCCAATTGGATCAATTGACTTGACCCCATAAAAAGAAGAAAATCTTAGAAACCCCTTATAAACTTTACACATTATTAGACAATACAAACCAAAGGATATCGAAGTAAATTTTTCCCCCCCTAAATCTAGCTATATCAATATTAATATTTGCACATTTTCAGAAATCTTGCGAATAAAACTCTATAATCTCCTTCAAATTGAGCTCAAGCAGAGAAGCAGTCGAAGGAGAACAATCGTTGTAGACTAACCAGAGCATATGCTCAAAGAGAATAGCATCAACATCCACAAAAATCACATCTTTTTTGGGGAACTCTTCTTCATTCTTCTTCTCTTTTCTCACAATCTCAAATAGAACCCTGAATGGGTCTTTCTGGAGAACAAAAGGGTCGACGAAGAAGACCCTCTTCTCTTTGCCCACGATCACTCTGACCGTTGATTCGTCTTCTGACGGGGACTCGTAGCCGTCCATTGTGAGAGCTCTGTAGCCATGGCGTGCCACGTGGGATGGCCAGCGGAGGAAGACGCAGCAGCCCATTTGTGCTTGGTGGGAGATCGCCATTGAGAGAGAGAGAGAGAGAGAGAGAGAGAGAGAGAGATTTATAATGGCTTGGCTCCCGTGAGAGGAAATGGGGAGGAAATGAGCAACGGTCGAGTTTATATTATATTATGTTTTATTTTATTGAGAAACAGAAGGAGCTGGGTTTTTTTTTTTTTTTTTGTGTCGGAGTGAGGATGATTGGGACATAATATTTTAATGTTAGAAATGAGTTGTTTTTTATTAGGTGAGAAGAGAGCCGTTGGGCTAATTCATGGGAATCTCTCCTCTTTGTTTTTTGGAAAGTGAAGAGGAAGGATGGATCCTTTTCGTGTGGACCTAAGCTCATCAAAGGGACGACTATTTGCAGATCCTGCCCATCAAATTCTAGCTTGTTCTAAATGTCTCTTTTCTCTTTGTTTTTTTGTTGGCTAACAAATACAGATTTTGGGCTCTCTCTCTCTCTATATAGATTTATTTTTCACAATAAATAATAATATTTAACGCAGACAACTATTTGTAAAATTGAAGTACTAAATGACGCACGTATCAATGTCTATTTCCCTGCTTGCTACTTATGTCACTTCAATAACTATGCAAAGCGATGTAGCTAATTTCATATCTAACTTTATCTTTATTGTTATAACATGAATTTTCTGGTTATCAGTTTGGCACTAATTTTGATTTAGTCTAGTGGAACAAATGATTTCTCCTTTTATTTTCCACTGCTACAATATATAGATTAAACGTCACCTGTTTCACGTCATTTTTCATTAAAACGAGGGGAAAAATATTCGATGGCTATTTTGTAAATAAGTTCAATATTCAAAAATTGACGTCGTTTTTTAAGATTTAGCGTCGGTTTAATTAGAACCAACGTTAAAAACAAATTATAACATTGATTTTTTACAAAACCGGCTTTAAATGTTGGGGCCTTTAACGTCGTTTCAATTGGAGCTGACGTTAAAGGCCAGGATTTAATGTCGGTTTAATTATCTCCCAATCATGTCAGCGATTCCCGCCTCAGAATAAACAATAAATCTCAACAGTTAATTCACTTTTTACGCGGCAATCCCCGCAATCTTTTTTCCTTCATCATTCAAGTCCACCATCAAAACACAACCACCACCAAAGCCACAGCCAATGAGGGCGGATTTTTCATTTTGATTTTGATTTTGATTTTGATTTCCCAATTAAGTTCAAGAAGAAGAAATCAGTCGTTTTCCTCTGCTCGCTCGCTCGCTATGGCAAATGCGGCATTCGCGACAGCAACCACTATTGTGGTGGCTAGCAACTTTGTCGATGAAAAAGAGCAGCAGCACATGGATCATCACCATCGGTTGTGAATCCTCACGGATTGCCGTGGTGAGAGCTTCGACATTGGTGGAGAAAAGTGAAAGTAGTAGCAGTAGCAATGGAGGTAGTGGAAGCAACGACGACTGCGACGAAGGAGGTGGAGGAGATTTTTTTAAGTTTTTCTCTTCTGAGTTATTTTATCATACAATATATTTTTCAATGTATTGAAGAATCCACTAATATGGTTGATGTTGTTATTGTGGTTGTTGTCGAGAACGGCGGCGGTGATGAGAACGGCCCGACGGCGGGGAGGAAAACGATTTTTTTAAAAAATAAATTTAGTTTTAACGGGAGTTCCTGTGGAACTTCCATTAAATCTTTTAACAGCGATTTTGGCCTAAAACGACATTATATCCCCATATATGACATCAGTTGAAAATTGACGTCATATATCTGGGACTTTAAACGAGTCCTGAATTGACGTCGATTTTTAAAAACTGATGTTGATTATATTTAAAATAGGTTGTTAACCGATGTAAGTCATGTGTCTTGTACTAGTGTTCTCACGTATCGAGAGTTTAGATACATGAATTTCTCATATTTAATTGAAACAAAAGGCACATAGATTAAAAGTTTAAAGTCTTTTAACCTTCATCCTAGTTATGGGTCATAATCAGCCTGGTCACAATCATAAAATTAAGGGCGACACTTCCAACAAAAGGCATATAGTCTGTTTGGCGCAGAAAATAGAAATTAGAAAACTGATAATATCAGAAATCCTCAAGGAAAAATAGGCTGGTCTGACAATGCCAGTTTTCTCTGCGATTTGAGGAGGAAAACTATTAAAGTCTAGAGAAAAAAAATCAACTGAACAGATTATCAGTCAAACAAACAGCAAAACTCAAGAAAAACCCATGAATCCCGCTAAAGTCGGTGGGAAAAAAATCTACTTTCCACTTATTTTTCCTGACCAAACAAACATGCCCTTATCTGCTTGGCTACTGATGACACAAATATATAAAAGTAGACTCCATTTGAGCGTGTACCACAAACTTTGGCTCTTATACTGCGGAAGTCGGATTCATCTGGTCAACGTGCCGGCGGCCCCTTGCTATCAGCAGCACTGGTATTATACTATTTTTGTAAATTTAACAAGGCACCATACTTTACTGTTATTATCATAGAACTATTAATTTTAGGACAGCAAATGGGGCATCGTGGGAGAAAATTGCAGCAGAGAGGAGAGGCGAGAGATTTTTTAAGCTCATTGGTTTAAAACGTTCATCAAATTTGTCTTTCTTTGCTTCTCTCCTGTCCTGGATCACAATGTTTGGAGAGTAAAAAAAAACTGAGAAACAAAAATGGTTGAAAATTTCAAAGATGGCGTCAAAGCCGCGTCTCATTTGCGTTGGGTTGGAGCCAGGTTAGGGTTAAATCAGTGTCAATAGGTCGGCAGCATTTGCCCAGTTTGAGACTCCTGTTTTGTCGAGGATCATTGTCACCTTTTTTTCTCTGACAATTATTACTTTTTTTTATTTCTTTTTCTCGCGTGAAAAAAAACTGTAGTTCAGCTTTAAACCTTTTTTTTTTTTCCGATAGGAAAGTTCAGTTTTAAACTTTAAGTCAGTCAGGCCATGAAGATATTAGACTTGAATATTAGGCATGATTAATGTTTAGGTTTGGACTCGAGCAATTGAGCAATATCTTAGAGTCATCGGGAAGAATATTGTCACATAAATATATATAATTTTTTTATGGCACAGTACGTATTTTCTAAAATTAAGAGTAACTATACAAACAAGAGGAAAAGTCTGTAACGATATATTAGTCAAGCTAAATTGCAAGAATATTTGTTATTAATCTAAACTCATATTTTATTTCATTCTTATAACATTATAGAGGGAGATCATAATTCCAGTAATATGACTGTATGGCATTCACTATTTTAGAAAAGCATTCACGTCAACGTCATGTACATAATAAAAGAATCCACGTCATGTACATAATAAAAGAATCCAGACTAAATATGGCACTAGATAATCTTAATATATTTCTCTATTTAACAAATCCATTGAAGATTATGTTTAAAGTGGCACAATATCAGACCCATCAAGTTAACAAATCGAGTCATTAAGAATCGAGCCGAAAGCTATGGCCTCACTACAAAACCCAGGCCAGGCCCAACTTTAATTAGTCAGCCTTAGTCGGATTGGGACATGCTTGGGCTTTAACAACATCTGCAATATTTCAATTTGCTAGAGCACATGTTCATAAATATTGGCATTAGGCCCAGGAGAGGGTTCGCCATGACATTGTAAACAAAATGTAGTGGTCAAATTTTGACCCGCACCAAGATGATGACACTTACCAAATCATCAAGGAGTTTTCTCAAGACATCTAGAACTCTCAGAGTTCATTCCGAAACCTCCGCCACTTCCAGTCTTTTTGACTGTCCTCCATCACGAAGACATTTCTGACACAAAAACGCATACTGTCACTCCAAAGTCTTTATCGCTCCAAAGTTCTCACCTCCTCAGGGTCTTCTCCACTCCGACATCCTCTCCATTCTGAAGACTTCATCTCCGAATCGGAAGCACCAACAACAGAACATCCTTGATCTTTTCCTTCCCTACGTTCATAACGTGTAACGCCCCTATCAGCACTGGCCCCTATCAGCACGGGCAGTTATGGACAGCGACAGATATTCCTACATGCAATCCCAATCAACCAGCACTGGTAATCGCGTTTGTTACAACAAATCCAGCACATGCAGATCGGGCAGTTACAACAATCCACTAATTTCACCTCCACACCAGCACATTCATGTCAGGTATATCCTATCCTTCTTCTCCAGGGAGAAAGGGGTCATATTCCTGATTCTCAGAGCATGTACACACCCTATTACACTAGCAGTTTTCCGTGTAAGTCCATCCCACTACACTAGCAGTTTCTCTGTGCTAGTCCATCAAAACACACCGGCAATTTTCCTCTGCTTAGTCCACCGACATTTCCTTTCTGACTATTAAATCTCACGCCTGAGCGTCTTAAGTCAGCACCACGCCGATACTTCTAACGTGAAAGATATCTCTCTTTTGTGCTCTGACATCGAAAATATCCAGTCGCTTGTGACGGATGTCTATCCACCGCATGCCAGTGAGATTTTTCCCAACACACAAACCCCAAGTGTATATGCGACCTAGAAGGCTGAACCCCTGGCTAATAAGTTTTCGGATCACCCTTCTCCAAAACAGTTGAAATTTCAGTCTTCGGTTGGTTCCCAAAACTTCTCAGAGAGATGAGGCCCCCCTCCCAAACATTGCTAGCTAGGAATACTGATTATTATTTACTAATATGACTTTTATAAGGGGTTTAATAATAACAATCAAATAAGGAAAAAGAAACACTCATTTAACTCAATCACCACTTGACACGTGTCTGAAACCGACTCTTCCCATCTGACACGTGCGAAGACACGCGTACCCCCGCCATAGAAAACCGCCTCGCAAGTAGCCACAGTTGCTGTAACAAACACTGGAAATCTCTCCCCCTTCTCCTACCTTCAGACTCAACACCTCAACCTGGGAGGAGATCCCCATGGGTGACATTAACAACAGCAGAAGGCACCTCCACTCGCTTCCCTCTCTCATCCTCATCCTCATCCTCTCTCCTCTCATCCTGACACCAGTTGGGGCCCAAAAGGACACCACGGCCGAGCCTAGTCGAGAGAGCCATCGGCATCACCGGCCTCAACAGCCGCTGGGATGCCGCCCGCGCGTGGGTCAAGCTGGCCTGGTTGAATCTCCGACCACCAGATGCAAGGTAACTCGTTGAATTTGAAATGATGCCGTTTCTTGCTGTTCAATTTCTGTTTACTTTGTGATCAATCTTGTCATCGGTTGTCTATTGTTTGTTGTGTTAAAAGGTTTGGTCATGGCTCGGACAGTGCGAACGTGGTGAAGGAGGCGGCAACGAGGAGCTTCGAGACGAGCAAGGAGACGGTGGAGCAGGCGGCCAAGGCGGCAGGGGCGGCCGTGGGAAGACCGCGGAAACGCTCAAGAGGACAATGTCGAAAGACGGGGACGCAGATGCCGAGCTTTGAATCAACCGTTTAGATGTAAATATAAACCAGTCAATGGTCTCGTGTTGTGGATTGCTGTTGATGACTCTGCTCCTAAACTTTCCTTTCTTTCTTGTTAAATTTGTCCACTGAGAAATTAAGTTTTCTGTTTTCTATTTGCTCTTTTCTGAGAAATTTGATTTTGGATGGCATGTTTAGAATCTACTTATAATGCCTTGTGTAGATCATTAAATCTTGTGCATTATGCGAAATGTTCCATAGAGATGCAAGACGAACAATTGATAAGAAGCATAATTCCTATCAATAAGTTAAAAAGAGGAAATGCCCAAGTAATGCGCTGTAAAATGCTAATTGCTATGCTTACATTTCCCCCCCATGAGCCAAATATACTTTGCACTGAAACACCTAAACCATCGCTGTGAGCTGTATACCATCAAGTCTCCCCATATCAACAACGAGGTCTGCTATGTGCTGTGTGATCCTGTACACTAGACAAAGGGAGGGTGACACTGATGAACTGAGAGCACAAGTTACCAAACTGAGCATCTCTGCATGGATGATGTACTAAAAGAGAGGGGAATGAGATCTCACTGAGGGCAGAGCTGTTCGAAGACGGGCAGCCTGCGGTGGGAGCTAGGCCCATAGAGCACCTGTGATAAAAGTGCTTCTTCTTCTTCGGTCGGTGGCCAAGTGAAGGTAGACGACGAGGGCTTTGATGATGCAGGGCTGGAGACTGGGACAACCTCAGCGAGCTTGGCTGTGGTCTTCCCCTTGAAATCAGAATCAGACGTATTAGGTCCTGGGAGTGAGACGTACCGATGCAACTCGCTACCGATTGTGCCCCATCCTGCACTCGACACTGATTTAGTGCCAAGGCTCCCCTCACCTGTTAAAGAGGATTAGGTAAATTGTAAGCTGGGAGCAAAATCAGCACATTTCATGAAGAACTCTACAATCTATAAATCTAACTGTATATAATGCTGTACGTTTTCGTCAATTTAAACTTTTTTTTAGCGAATATAACACGAAACAGGACTCTATAGTTCTCATTATTTGGGCTGATGAAATTGGATTTAACCCAGCTCAACAACTCACCAGTACAACGAAATAGACCAAGCCGTTATTGGGCGAAAGAGATTTCAAAATGATGGCAAAAACAACAGTTCTATTTCAAAATTTTACCTCATTTTTCAGCTTCCAAGAACGAGGGCCCGAAGATCACAGCGGAGCTCCTCTTTCCCGTGTGCAAACTGCAATTTCCATCGACACTGCATCAGTATTGTGATTTTTTTTTTTTTTTTTTTTTTTTTTTGAGAAAACAGTTTGTGATTTTAATCGACTGTATAGATTCTTACAGTATACGTGTCGCCTTGCGAGCAAGCTAATATTACCTGACAATTGGAGCCATAGAGACAGACCCTGAGCTCCTCCCACGATCGGCACAGCTCCGTCTTGTAAAACGCACCGCTGCCTGAACTATTCGGGGGCGAACTGGACGAATTATTCCTCTTACTATTCGACCGGGAATCGCTCACCAGAACCCCATCAATCACCAGCACGTCCTCCTCCAGATCCACCATCTTCACCGGCGTCTTGTACACCGCCGTATTCATCTGCAGGAGGCGGAGGGCCGCCATCGATTGATCGGAGGCGGTGGAGGAGGGCGAGGAGGAAGAGAAGCGGAGAAGGCGGGAGCGGGTGAGGCGGAGAAGGCTGGGGTCCACGTCGGACGTGGGGAAGAGGCGCAGGCGTCGAAGGCGGGGTTGAGGAAGGCGGTGGGGGGCGTCGGCGAGGTGATGAGGCGGCGGGCGAGGGTTAGCGGGTCTGGCCATGATCCGGACCCGGATCCGCTGCTGGCGAGGGTCTGGTTGGTTTTGCTGGTGCGGCTGCTGCCGCCTTCGGTTCCGTAGTAGCAGTCCATTGGATTATATCCTTCTCCTGCGGGACATCATAACAGTTGAGTTTAATTGACGACCATACCGTCAAAATATCTCTTATTCCGGAACAATGAGATTTGAAATTCTAAAAGCTAAAGAATAAAGCGGGACACTGAATTTCGAATTAAGACAACAACCAGATCAGGTTTTTGATTTCAAATCGAATTAGAATTTAGTACAGGACGTGGATTCAAATTTACGAAAAGTATTATAAAGAGATAATTTTCTTCGCTTAAAAAAAAAATTAAGATACAATCTCTTAAAACAGCATCTGAAAAAATATACCGAAAATTAGGGGGGGAAATTCATAGAGACAGCACGAAAATGATCTAAAAATTTAAATGAAATGAGATAGTTAAAGAAAACTCTCATATTTCAGCAGTTTTCTAGGATCTAGAAGTAGATCCATACTTCCACACTGTAGGTTTATTAAAATAAAGTAAATACATAATCTTCCACAATGGGAATCGTACTTTATTAGAGTTCTAATTGATGATCAGAGCTAAAAATAGAAGAAAATTCACAGAAAAAAAACATATAACTGCTAAATATCAGAAAATGCGAGAAAAGATTATCGATCTACTTTATTTGTGTACGAACCTTCGAACTAGAAACAAGCCTGACGTTTCTTGCCCAAATCCTTCATTTATACCTTCGGATCGCTAAATAAAACTCACTTAACGAAACAGAGTAAAGATCGACCATGAATGAGCTAATAAAGCGAAATTTAAGAAAATCTCTCGATGAAGTTGGAAATCAGACCTAATTTGAACAGAATTGCTTCGAAAATGAAAGGAAATTAGTGGCGCAGCCCTCGAATTTCACGAATTCGTCATTCTTCGATTGTTGAATCGCTTCGTACAAAGTTCCGACGCAGATATTTTCTCCTCCCCCCCTCTCTCTCACTCTCTCTCTCTCAGGACGATACTGAATTTGAGATCTAGCTTGCGCGCCAAAATGTACGAGGTGACAAAGGTAGTACATATAGGAGAAGGATGCAGCTCCGCTGGAGAACACGTGGCAATCTATCGAATTATGGATTCCGGCAGTGACTGACTCAGTGAATCTGTTAAATAACGGAAATTAATTAACATTGTCACTACCAAGCCGGTATGCTACGGAGTGCCTGCTTGGTTTGTACAATTCTCATTTAATGGAAGAGGGAGGATAAAGTATAAGTGAGAAATGATTATGAGAAATATAAAAATGTAGTGAAAATTGAGATTTGTATAATTTTCATTTTCGGTGTTTGGTTATAATATAAAGTGTAAGTAGAAAAGGTGTTTGGTTAGTAACGTGGAAGTGAAATTGGTAAAGTTGATCATAAAATAATATTAAATTAAATAACAATTCTGAAATAATATTTTTGGACTGTAATTGGACTGCAGGTGAATTTATATGACATCAAAATTTAATGTATTAAGTTACAACTTATTACAAGTGAGATTTACATGAACACAAAATTAACTGTAGCACCTTGGAAGTGAGAAAATGATAGTGTAAAAGGAATACGTAAAAGGGTAAAGAGAAATGGAATAGGGGTTTTCCATTTCTCATTTCCGGTTCAAAACTGTTGGCCCAAAGGCCTTCCACCCTAGTTTTGATGATGATTAATTCATGTAGTTATATTTACTAATTATCTTGTAATTTTAGTTACAGATCATTGATCAAGATATTAGTTGGTGATTGCTTCAAAAAGATGAGTTTAGAAGCCTTCACATGGTGATTCCCGTGCCCGAGCATCAAGATCATACCTTTGCACTCGGTGGATCACGTTTGGGATCGAGTCTACTTGAAGATGGAGATCGTCAAGAAGACTTAGGTATCCTAATTTTAGTTTATGTGTTTAGATCCATTTGTAAAGATAAGTATAGTTGATATGCTCAAGTGCATAACACACACAAGTTTTATGTTTGGATATTAGTTTTTTCGGTTTTTAGTTTAACCGATATGTGTTTTCATGAATAGTTGATCAAAACAAGTTTAATTGATATATGTATAGTTGTTTCATTCTATACATGCATGACTTATACAAACTTATTTTTGACTATCCTATTCATGTATAGAAAAATCCAAGTTTGATAAAAATACAAGTTTTGGTTTTTGATAAAAATGATAAGACACAAAAATAGTTCATATTGATTGATATTTGAGATAAAATTTTTATCACATGTTTACATATCAATGCAAAATGATAAAATTTTTTTGGGTATTTTTACAAGACTTAAAAAGATTTTCTAAAATATTTTAATTTATGTTTTTCTGCCCTGAACTGTGACTGACAGGCCAGGTCGGTCGACCGCATGGGTCGACCGCACCAAGGGCCGGTCGACCCGTGAGGTCGACCGACGTGCACAGAGCCGTGCACGTCTGGCAGACACAAGGGCGGTCGACCCGGACGGTCGACCGTAACTGAGAGCAGTGCTCTCTGTTTATTTGGGTCGACCGGGCGGTCGACCGGTTTGCCCAATGGTCATATTCCAGACCGTTTTCGCCGGTGTCAGGCTGCCAGGTCAGGTCGTAACGGCTAGTTTTCTGATGGGGCTATAAATACCCCATCTCTTCATGGTTTTATCTAAGATTTTCAAGAGCAAAAATTCCTACTTTTCTGAAGTGTTTTTACAAGTTTTCAAAAGAGTTTTAAGTACCAAAAGATCCATCTTATTTGTTTTAAGTGTTTTGTTATTTTCAAAGAAAATAGGTTTTTGGGAAATTGGTTTATTGTTCTTCATTTCAATATCTATTTGGTATTTTCCCAAGAGTTTTTCTTTGATCAAAACACTTGTTTTCCACACTTGAGCTATATCTTCTATTCTAATCTATTTAGGATCTTTTGTTTGTGGAAAAGAGATTGTTTGAGGTTGATTGAGCCTCCAAGTTGTACACCCTTGTATTTGTTGTATCCCTCTTTGGTAGAGGTTGATCGGGTGATTGGTTTTGCTCCCTCTTTGATAGAGGTGGAGATTGGTGTTTGCTCCCTCTAGTGAGAGGTGGAGTTGGTGTTTGTAACCCTCTTCGGTAGAGGTGTCGGTTGTTGTTTGGCTACGGGCCTACCCCTCTTGTGTGAGGTGGTGTTTGTATTGAGAGAGGAGTTTGGTACTCCTTGTGTCGTAACAAATCCTCTTCGGTAGAGGTCCCTCGGTGGGAGATAGTGGATTGGAAATCCTACACGGTGGTGTAGGCGGGGATGTAGAGTTAGGGGCTCGAATCTCGAAACATATCTTTGTGTTTGCGTTTGATCCATTGTCTCTCTAACTCTCTCTCTCTTTATTTTTATGCAAAGCATCATACTTCATTTATATCATTCATATTGCTTGTGTTGCCTTGCATTATTTCATATTGCTTATCATCCTTATATGCTTGGTTGTTTGAGTGTGCCTCACTTATACTTAACCACAAGAGCTTCACATAGCACCTCAACCCATTCAAGGAGAATCAAGAGGAGTTAGTCCAGAGCTCTTCACGGGGAATTCGGCTACACTTGTGTGTTGTATTAAGTGTGTTGCAATAATTTGCATTAGCTTTCGCATTTAGCGCATTTTGTTTCTAGATTAGTAAGTACACCTATTCACCCCCCCTCTAGGTGTTTTTTCAATTGGTATCAGAGCCAAGTGCTCTGATTTTGGGTCTAACAACCTAGAGTTAAAGATCCTCATTTTAGGCTAATCTTGTTTGCATTTGTTTGTTTGCACACATTTAGTTTGCCCTCATGGATAGCCCTCCTATGTTTGACATTTCTAGACTTGAGAATTGGAAGGTTATGATGAGTAGCTATTTGAAGGCCCTTGGATTGCATGTTTTCCTTGCCGCTACCAAGAGATGTTATCTTGGTGACCGCAATCATATAGGGGCTAATGCACAAGCCCTTGAGGCCATTAGAAGCACATTATCTAAAGATTATCTCTTGAGTGTTTCTAACCTTGATTCCGCTTTTGCAGTGTGGAACAAGTTGACAACAACCACCACCTCCAAGCTTCAAGTGCAAATCCAAGAGGAGGAGTCTAGTGGAGAATCCGAGTCACAATACTTGATGGTCCAAGGAATGACTCCTTTGAGGTACTTTCAGAATCTCAACTAGATAATGATGATTGTGCTAGTTCTTCAATAATTTTGTTGATCCCCATGCTTTAAATGAAGAACTATCTATAGTTTGTGAAAAATTAATTGAAAAATATATGTTTTGAAAAAGAAAAGTCTAGGAATTGAAAAAGAAAATAAAAATTTGATTGCTAGACTTGATATTATTTTGCAAGAGAAAGAGGAGATTGCTCATGAGAGGGATTCATTAAAGTCTCAACTTGATCTTGCACTAAAAGAAAATAAAGTTTTAAAATCTAAAAATGATTGTGAAACTGCTGTGAAAAATAATGACGTTTTGTTTTCAAAAATTGATTTTGTTTTAAAAGAGAATGTTGCTTTGAAAGACAAAATTATTTCTATTTCAAATGATTTAAATGTTTGTTTAAAAAAAAAATGATGTTTGCAAAATAAGATAGATACTCATGTTTGCCATGCTAGTGTAGCTTCCTCATCTAGTCTACCTATTGCATATACCTCTTCTTCTAGAATTAATGATGATATTTGTTTGCTTAAGAAGAGTGTAGATTGTTTGGGCTCCACTTTGAGCCAATGTGTTGTGGGACATACACGATTGGAATCTTTGTTTCGAAAGAAACAAGTTCCACCTATGCATGCACACCCATCGCGGCATACACATGCTCCTCACGGACATCATCACACAATGTATGCTCATGTGTACACTTGTACACATTGTGGACGTAAGGGTCACCTAGCTAAATTTTGCTATGATCGTATACATGTTTCAAATTTAGCAAATAAATTTGTTTGGGATAGAGAAGGTACTAACCCCCATGACCCAATAAGATATGGGTACTAAAGACCACCCCTAGAGTTTTTGATGTAGGTGTGGGCTCTCGCATGACGTGAGAGTATAGGTACCTTGGAGTGGATGCGTTCCAAGCTTAAAGGAAATCATTTGGATGCATCACTTTCAAGGGATGTTTGGTGGAGATAACCACCTTGGTTTGGAGTACTAGAGAGTTACCTTCTAAGTTTTGATAACGATTCCTAACTCCTATTTATTGTTTTCATGCTTTTAATATTCATTGTTTATAGCATGTTTCATTGTTTAGTGATTAGTATGAAAATGCCATGTTAATTAGATTCTTGACATACATGTATAGTATTTGAGACACCCATGTTTAATATGGATTATTATTTTGTGTTCTCGTATTTGATTAGCTGTCATGTACATCATAAATCTAATAACATGTGGATATTTATAATAATCATGTTTATGTTTATCATGTTGATTTATATCTTGGTTTTATGCTTCATGTGTTGATTACATGTTTAAATGTTAGTTTTCATTAAGAATAGGATTTATACTTGTGCATATAATGGGCCACAAATAAATCTATATATGTTTGGGCTTGATTGCTTATTTGAACCCATTAGATGTGCTAGTATAGTCTAGTTTTGATGATTTGTGCATTTTAAACTTGTATTCCTATTCTTGAGTTTGTTTTATGTGTATGAGTTTTTCATTTCATGTATATGTTTATTTTGTCAAACTTTAAAATATACATGTATACCCCTTGAATCATGTGCTTTTCATGCAAATCCTTATTATGGACTAAAATTGTGTTTAGGGATATGTATGTATACTTCATGTTTGACAAAACATACATATGTCTTGATATGAAAATTTGTTTTAATGAAAAATTTAGCTTTTTATGTTCTCATGTGTTTTTGTTTAACTTCATGTATATGTCCATTTTATCCAAATTATTGTTATACATATACATCCTTTTGAGCCACGTGCCTTAATGCATATATTTTGTGGACTCGTTGTGTTTTGGATATGTATGTATGCTTTAGTTTGTATAAGACATACATATACCTTGAAGATTAAATAATTTTGATGATCTTCATTGTTTCAAGGAATTTTGAGCTTAATTGGAAATTTCATAATGCCATGTTTCACATTACTTGTACACTCACCATTTCTTAAAAATATTTCTCATGAGTATGTTTTCATGAGCATGTATGGACTTTATTGAATATTGAGTGTTTTTAAGTGCTATGTGATTTACATGTGTTTTATGAAAATTATTTTTAGTTTATTCCTTACTTGAAGGATTTTGTACTAGTTAACAAATTTTTTTTTCCATAACTAGTTCGTATTCTTCACTTTGATAGAGTTTTTCAAACGCACTCTATTTTCAAACCTATTTTTAAAACCCCTACCTTTGATGGAGGTTGGATGGGAGATCATGTTCATGAATGCTTTAAAATGGAAATCATTTAAAACTTGAACCATGATTGGGAGGTATAGTTATATAGATATACACTTGATCTTATTGTTATTTCAATTGGTATCATTGAATTCTTTCAATTGGTATCAATCTTGACATTTCTTGTATAACTCATATATGTTTATATGTATGTATGCTTTCATTTTAAAGAATATCAATTTCAATTGGTATCTATTTTTCATACATATATATATTTTTGTGTTTATGCTAAGCTTGAGTTTCAATTTTGTTTCAATTGATTACTTTTAAATTGGTATCAAGCCTACGCATTGTTTTAGTTTGTATTTCATAAAGGGGAGGAAAATTTGATTTTGTCTTTCAATTGGTATTTGTACTCCCATACTTTATGATTGAAAATTTAAATTTGGTATCATATGTTCAAAATGAAAAACATTTACAATTGGTATCAAAATATTTGTGTTTAGACATTCAAAATTTATTATGTTTAATTTAAATTGGTATCAAGATTTTCATGTGTTTTGCTTAAAATTGGTATCAATATTTTTTTTATTTGTTTCCTTTCAATTGGTATCAAGATGCTATTCATTGACATATTTTCAATTGATACCTTAATTGATTGTCACCCCTAATTGGTTTTGTTTTTTTGTTTTAGACAAAAGGGGGAGAAAAAATTTATTGATTTAGTTTTGCTTTTACCCTTTGATGATTGTTTCTTTGTATTAAAAGGGTGAGATGATTTTGTTTTATTTTGATTGTTTACCCCTTTGTTGATGATTGACAAAAAAAGGAGAAAGATTTTGAGTTTGATTGGTTTATATATGCATGTTTATATTTTTGCATATATTAAGTTTAATTTAGTTTAATTTTAATTGGTATCTAGAGCATGTTTTGTTTTTAAACATTTCATTGGTATCTAGAACCTTTTATTGTTTATGCATATACATGTGCATTTATGTTTTAAGAGCCGTCATTGCAAATTCATTATGTTTATTGTTTATGCATGAGTTAAGGGGGAGCTTCTTTGAAGCTTAACTTTAATCCATGCATATATAACTCCATGAGTTTTGTCATCATCAAAAAGGGGGAGATTGTTGGCCCAAAGGCCTTCCACCCTAGTTTTGATGATGATTAACTCATGTAGTTATGTTTACTAATTCTCTTGTGATTTTAATTACAGATCATTGATCAAGATATTAGTTGGGGATTGCTTCAAAAAGATGAGTTTAGAAGCCTTCACATGGTGATTCCCGTGCCCGAGCATCAAGATCATACCTTTGCACTCGGTGGATCACGTTTGGGATCGAGTCTACTTGAAGATGGAGATCGTCAAGAAGACTTAGGTATCCTAATTTTAGTTTAATGTGTTTAGATCTATTTGTAAAGATAAGTATAGTTGATATGCTCAAGTGCACAACACACACAAGTTTTATGTTTGGATATTGGTTTTTCGGTTTTTAGTTTAACCGATATGTGTTTTCATGAATAGTTGATCAAAACAAGTTTAATTGATATATGTATAGTTGTTTCATTCTATACATGCATGACTTATACAAACTTATTTTTGACTATCCTATTCATGTATAGAAAAATCCAAGTTTGATAAAAATACAAGTTTTGATTTTTGGTAAAAATGATAAGACACAAAAATAGTTCATATTGATTGATATTTGAGCTAAATTTTTATCACATGTTTACATATCAATGCAAATGATAAAACTATTTTTGGGTATTTTTACAAGACTTAAAAAGATTTTCTAAAATATTTTAACTTATGTTTTTCTGCCCTGAACTGTGACTGACATGTCAGGTCGGTCGACCGCATGGGTCGACTGCACCAAGGGCCGGTCGACCCGTGAGGTCGACCGACGTGCACAGAGCCGTGCACGTCTGGCAGACACAAGGGCGGTCGACCCGGGACGGTCGACCGTAACTGAGAACAGTGCTCTCTATTTATTGGGTCGACTGGGCGGTCGACCGGGTTTGCCCAACGGTCATATTTCAGACCGTTGGCGGTCGGCCGGGCCGGCCGACCGGTAGCCTGTCAGGCTGCCAGGTCAGCCTAACGGCTAGTTTTCTGATGGGGCTATAAATATCCCATCTCTTCATGGTTTTATCTAAGATTTTCAAGAGCAAAAATTCCTACTTTTCTGAAGTGTTTTTACAAGTTTTCAAATGAGTTTTAAGTACCAAAAGATCCATCTTATTTGTTTTAAGTGTTTTGTTATTTTCAAAGAAAATAGGTTTTTGGGAAATTGGTTTATTGTTCTTCATTTCAATATCTATTTGGTATTTTCCCAAGAGTTTTTCTTTGATCAAAACACTTGTTTTCCACACTTGAACTATATCTTCTATCCTAATCTATTTAGGATCTTTTGTTTGTGGAAAGAGATTGTTTGAAGTTGATTGAGCCTCCAAGTTGTACACCTTTGTATTTGTTGTATCCCTCTTTGGTAGAGGTTGATCGGGTGATTGGTTTGCTCCCTCTTTGGTAGAGGTGGAGATTGGTGTTTGCTCCCTCTAGTGAAAGTGGAGTTGGTGTTTGTAACCCTCTTCGGTAGAGGTGTCGGTTGTTGTTTGGCTACGGGCCTACCCCTCTTGTGTGAGGTGGTGTTTGTATTGAGAGAGGAGTTTGGTACTTGTAGGCTGTCTAAAAATGACTAACAGATCAGCCATTAAGGAAGCAGAGTCTCAAGCTCTAGACGCGAGAAATCGATGCTCGCGTCTCAGCATTAAGACGCGTTGGCTCTACAACCCGCGTCACAACATTCAGACGCGTCGGCTCGAAGCCCGCGTCTCAGCATCAAGGCACGACGGCCCGACGCCCGCGCCTCAGCATCCAGACGTGAAGGCCCGAAGCCCCGTCTCAAACTTCAAGGCGCGTTTGGCTCGACGCCCGCGTCTCAAACTTCAAGGCGCGTTCGGCCCAACGCCCGCGTCTCAGTTGCAACTGCCCTGATTGCGGGGCCAGTCACCGCGCATGTAGCGGGTAGTGGCCCCTCATCGGGAGCGTTTTCAGGAGACACCTCACCCCCTGAGATCCCTATAAATAGCCTTGTTTGCTATGAAGAGAGGATCGGAGTTTTTGGAGAGACACACAGGGATAGAGGCTTGAGAGGATCGAGGCTTGGCAGAAGATCAGAGTTTTGAAGAGAGAGAGCTTTGAGATAGGGCATCATCAAAATCGATCGAATCCAGGCAGAAGGATCATCAAGAGAGAAGCACGACTCTTCAGCGAGCTTACTGAGTACTAGCCGCTCTTCGCCTACCTCCTCTTTGAGAGTTTTGGTAGACGGAGCTGAGTTACTCTTTCTACCGACCGAAGAGAAGACCCCCGACGGTCCAGGACGGTCATCTGGTCAACGGAGAACAAGATTCACTCTCCATCGCCACACGAAGAACCCAGCTTTAAACAAAGGGAAGATTCAGACATCCTCCCTCCCTTGTAACTGGAAAAGAGGAAGAGTAGTTTCTTTTGGTTGTAATCGTTTCGCTTGAATTAAGAAAATCTTTTTACAGCTAAAACCACTTTCTCCGACCACCAAACCTTTTCCGGCCCCTACAAGAGATGGCGACTCCGCTGGGGACAACCTTCGTTACTGACGAGCGCACCGTGGTGCAAGATGACGTTCTCCGTAAGGGGAAAATGGTCGAATCCCTCGTCATCGAGTTCGACCAGGCGAAGTATGAAGAGTTCCTCTCTTCTGGCTCCAAGAGCCCAAAGACCCGCGTCTGCCGCAGGGTCTCAAGTGGACAGCCCCCTGAAGCCCAATCTGAGGCTCTGTCGGGCGCTCCTGCTGCCCACTGTGCCAAGTTTGTTCACGCGCCGACGCCTCCCAGAAGGCCCGCGTAACCTCAGACTCCTCTGCTACGATCAACCGCACCGCGCAGAACACACGCGCCAACTCCTCTCTGAAGGCCCGCGTGGTCCCCGGCACATCTACTGGTGCGATCGACCGTGTCGCACAGAACGCCCGCGTCAGCGTCTCTCAGGAGACCCGCGTGGCAAACACCCTGGTTCTACAAACCAGGAAGTTGTTGGCTTCTCTCTCTCTTCCTCCACAACGCAATCGGAATGCCGAGCGTCGACAGAGAAACGCGCGCATCAACACTCGGTCGGAACCGTTGGTTTTCTGACTGGGGTTGAACGCAGCGTACGATCCGATGCCTTGCCCGCACCTCGTCCAGTGCGAGAGGTCCGTGTTTGGCGACCCAAACGCGAGACTCCCCAAGTTGAGCCCTCTGAAGACCAACTTGCCAAACGCCGTAGCGAAGCTTCTGCTGTCTTGTCAAACACAGGAAGCACGCGCCCATAGGCGTGGGGCCCAGCAGCCCACTCTCTCCCAAGTCTCTCTTCTCCAACGCAGCAGACAGCAACGCGAAAGTCGCGTCTCATATCAACAGAGACCCAGACGCGCGTGACGCAGAGCCGCGACGCAACAGCCGCGTTTCTGAAACCTGTGTCCAGGCTGAACAGCACCTGACTGTCTCCCGTCGTCGACGTTGCGAGACCAGTCTCTTTAATCCCCCTCCCACAGATTGAGGGATTATTTGACAAGGAAGAGGAGTGCCAATCAGACCACTTCTCCATGCTGCTGTCAACAGCTCATCCAGATGCTCTCTGGATGCCATTGCGAGTCAGGCGTGCACCAGCCGTCTTTAATTAGACAGCTGACCCTGATTCCCCCATCAGCCAAGAGAAGACGCTCCACAGGAGGAGAACCTTCTCAGATGTTGAATACCCGGAGCTTACTGCAAACATGACTAGCAGGAGTAAGGGGAAACAAATTGCAGTCAGCCCAGATGACTCCGAGTCTGACTCTGTACCGGAAGGAGTGTATCAACACACTCGCACCCGGACGGGGGCCCATTCCCCCAATTGACTATAATGCCTTAGCCCGCGGCATTAGAACGGGTGATTCTCACATCTGCTGTAGTGGGGTCGCAAGCTTCAAACTCTTCCGTCGAGAAGGAGGCTTCCGCCTACATGGCAGACACTCCTGAGGAGACGACCAGGCGTTTAGAACAGACGCAGAAGCACCAGATGGATATAATCGCCTCTCAACAGAGATCCATTGACTCCCTCAAGCATATGCTTGAGAATTGCTTGAGAAAGAGCGAGATCTCCTCCTAGACGACCGAAGGGGAAAGGGAGAAAAGGAGAAAGCCCACCCTCCGAATCTTCGGACGAGACACGACGATCTACCTCGATGTTGTCCAAGCCCTCGTCGCAGGCAAGAAGCGACCAGACCCCGGAGAAAGGCTCATGCTAAGAGAATGAGTCAACTAGAGCAGCGCCTCGAGGCCCTTACCAACCGTAAAGGCCTCCAAGAAGCTGGAGTAGTCCGGCCCTATCCGGCTGAGTGGGACTTAGTTCCATACCCTCCTAAGTTCAAGGCTCCAACTCTCCAAGCATTCGACGGGAAGGGTCACCCAACCAGCACATCTACTACTTCAAATCCCAGACCGGGAATGTGGTAGATAACGATGCCATCCTGGCACGCCTATTCATTGGCACCCTAAAGGGTTGGCCTTTGAATGGTTTATGAAGCTCCCGGAAGGTTCCATCAAGAACTCTGGGTGACTTGGAGAAGCTGTTTCTAACACGCTTCTTCGAAGATGATTCAGAGGTCACAATGCCTACCCTTTTAGCCACAAAACAGCGAAAGGGAGAGCCGTCAAGTCTTTCGTAGAAAGATTTCAGAACATGACACTCCGATGTCCAAGCGGCATGACCCAGGCCACCCTGGTGGAAACATGTCGCCATAATCTCCAAACCTCACTCCTTGCTCAAATAGGAGTTGCTGAAAGCCGCAACCTGGAAACAATTAGTCCAACAAGGTGAACAGGCTGAGGAGATTGTCGCCCGCGTCAGAGCGGAAGAAGGCCAGCCCAGGCCAGAGAGGTCGACAACAGGCGTGCCCAACACATCCCTCCAAACCAAGCGGAAGGATAATTTGGCGACGGAGACCAAATCTCCCACCAAACCTCAAACAGGCAGGGCAAGTGGCTCTTCAAGCCAAGCCACGCCCCAACAAGCAGTATTCCTTCAGGAGGAACACGTCGATTCGCTCTTCAAGCTACTCAACAAGAGCAACCGACTGAAGCTCCCTGAAATTAGGCGCCCGGAGGAGGTCGGCAAGACCGACAATCCCACCTACTGCTTATACCACAGGATGCTCGGACATCCTACCAAAAGCTGCTATGTCTTTAAGGAATCCTTCAAGCTCTGATTGACGCGGGGTATTAAAACTCCGACCGGAGCAGAAGAAGATGACGGCCAACATGACGTCGATTCTCCAGTTTGGGACACGACCCCCGACACCCGTGGGGGTGATCTCTGTCCCGAAAGGAGAACTGAGGGTGGTCAACACAGACCCTCATCAGCAGCCAGGAAAGGCTTGGTACCCGTCTCTACACCTCGGGGGAAATCATGTGGGTCCACCCTGACCCTCGTCGACGAGCACAATGACGACGTGACCAACAGGAAGTCCAAAGGCAAAGGGAAGGCTTCATCTTGCCATGTGATATGCGCCTCTTCTCGAGAAAGCGGACACTGATGTTCCCTCGCTGACTGACTCAGAAGAGGAAACAATAGTCCTGGCCGCAGAGCCCAGCCAACCTACGGCAGGGCCCGTTCAGGACAGGCATACTTGAAGCAGTACGGCGAGACAGCGGCGGCTTCTCCGCAACCAGCCGTGGAACCAGCCAAGCCCTCCTCTAAACAGCCTGGGGAGAAGCAGAAAGAAACTCGTTTTCTCGAGTTCTTGTGAAAGGTGTACGGAAGAATCCTCACACCTTACCGCTTCGACGTCTTGGCTCAACTAGCCAACATCCCGGCACGCATTACCTTGTATGAGCTCCTGAGGCTATCAAAGTCAACCAGAGAGGCTCTACAAGAAGCTCTGGCAAATGCTGAGGTCTTTATATGACCCGCGTGCCAAGGGAGGAAGAATGAAGAGGATTGCCTCCACACCTCCCAAATGCTCCCTGCATCACCTTCACAACAGATGACATGCAGGTTAAAGGGAAGCAGACCGACCCCTATACTTCACTTCACAGGTATATTGGGTCATCCGAGGTGACCGCATCCAGGTAGACCCAGGGTCCGCGCTGAGCATCATACCTCGCCGGGTTATGCAGTTTCTAGGCATTCCTAACCATCGTCTGAGCCCTACCCAGACGACTATTTACGGGTTCAATGCCAACAGCTCCCGCCCAATGGGGAAGATCAAGCTCAAATGCCAGATCGGGAGCCTCAAGTCAGAAGTGACCGTGTTACGTCATTGACGCGGACACTTCCTACAACTTGTTGCTGGGACGACCATGGATTCACCGCAATTCCATCGTTCCCTCTACTCTCCACCAAGTCATAAAATACATTGATGAGACGTGGACAGGTCCGAACGTTGATTGCCGAAAGGCATCCGTTAAAGGGGTTGAAAATTATTTCACGGACTCCCTCTTATATCAGGATCCGGAGGAGACTAATGAAACCCACACCCAGAGGAGCCAGACTCTGGTAATGAAGCTGACGTTGAGCCTGAGAAGAAGAGTGCCTATGGGAGTTGGAGCCCATTGTAAAGAGCACTAATAAGCTCGATGTTGATACCACCGACGATGCGGGTGGTTGGTACATTAATGATTTAGACTTTGCGTATCTCCCTGTGTATGTTTCCGATTCAATACGTCGGATACCACTACCGACATGGACGATGACCTCTGGTCGGCAATAGATGCCTTGACATCTTTGCATGTACCGGTGAAATCATCCTTCGGGACATACCAAGATAATGGGTGACGCGCAAGAGTCTGTATTCATGTTCCAGCCGGACGAAAAGGCCAAAGACCAATACTTTTTGGGCGAATCGCATCTGAACCTATACCCCACGAAGAATCGGAAGTGAGGATGAATCCCCTCAGTTCGATCATTATCAACAAGAACGCTCAAGATGATGAAGCGCATGGGTATGATCTAACCAACAGGCCTGGTTG
>JAVJIF010017866.1:0-83393 GCA_038442645.1 Agave tequilana
TACTTTAAATATGAGGCTAAATAGTTTTCACTTTTTTTAGTCCATCTAGCTCTTATTTTAGGCCAACTTCTAACTTGAATATCTTATTCATTCAAAAATGGAATTGAACATGTGAATATACCATGTTCATCACCAATGAAAGTAAAACACATTCAAACCATCTCCCGCACATTCTGAGCAGTGAGTCCTACCTAAAATTCAGTTTAATTTTTTCTAAAAATTGGACAATTCTAAGTTTTCAATAATCCCCGAAAATGAATAGAGATTCAAGAAAATATACACACTATGAGACTGACTCTATAGTAAAAGACACTTTAGGAAAGAAACTGCATCGGATAGGTGAATTAAGTCTTGAGAACCTTCTACAGCAAAAGCCTTATCGGACTTACTAGCTAATAAGTAAACTGGGTTTTAAACTGTCGGCTGTTTGTTTAAGCCAAAACAATATGCCCCACATAGTAACTTTCCAGAATCAATTTTGGTTCTTAATTGTGTCTATTTCGGTCCTGGATATTCTTGATTTTAAAGAGTGTTTAGGGAATCACAACCTCGTAGAGACTCCCAGAGCTGGCCCCAACTCTACACTTACATAGGTGATCGTCTCATTAAGAGTAGTCTACTCTACCCCAATTATTTTGATAACTAGCTATAGGTATCATTAAAAACATTAAGCTTATCCTAGAATCCAAATCCAATTATAGAAGCACTTGGGTGCACCATAGTAAAGGTTTAGAGTCAAGCTCTTAATTGCTTACTCGTAGAGTCAATCATAACTAGGTTTTTCTCTTGAACTTAGTTCGTGGAATCTCCAGTCACTAAGTGAGGTTTCTTTTAGGTTGACTTGGTATGGTTAGACTTTAGCCTCTATCCCTTTGATGAGAAGTTTATATGCTCTTTACTCTAATTTTTTGTGAACAGATCCGCTAAGTTATATTTTGAAGCACAAAGTTAATTGAGATCACTCCATTGAGAACAACTACCTAACAATATCATATTTTCATAAATATGTCTAGACTTATTGTTATATACAAAATTTTGTGCCCTAAAAATCACTGCTTGGTTGTCGCAGTGAATGCATATGGGGGGCATTCGCTTAGACCATCTCCAAAATTGTCGAAGTCACTTACTTCTTCTCTAGCCTTATCTAAGGAAATAAATTTCGATTTTATTATGGAATGGGCTATGCAAGTTTGTTTGGAGGATTTCAAGATATAGCTATGCCTCTGAGAGTAAACATGTATCCGCTAGTTGATTTTGATTCCTCAAATCTGCAATTCAGTTTGCATTACTGTACCCTTTAAGTATAAGTGGATACTTCTCATATTTCAAGGCATAGTCCTTAGTATTTATCGATAGATCCATTGGGTTTAAATTTTATTTTGAAAATTCACTTGCTCCCGATTGGTTTACTGCCAGGTGGCAGGTTTACCAATTTCTAAGTATAATTGTTAGGATGGATTCTTTTCATTGTTTATAGCTTCTTTCCATATTTTGTGTTTCTGAGGTAGACATAGCTACCTTAATATTTGAGGCTCGCTTTCAAGAGCATATGCTATAATGTCTGCACCAAAGATTTAGAGATTTTTGATCTCTTACTCCTTCTTAGTTGAACTCCACATCAATTTGGTTCATTGGGTCTTTGTCTCTGAGTGTTGTTTCATGTGTTCTTTTTCTCGAAGTCTTGTCTTCTTTCGTTTGTGCATAAAGACGTCTTCAATGAACATATCATCTTTTGATTCAATAATCATATTTACAGGAATATTTAGTATTTTTGGTTTGTGTACTAGAAAATTATAGGCACTGCTGCAATTCAAGGCATAGCATACGAAAATGCAGTTCAACGCTTTGATCTCAACTTAGTCTTCTTAGGTAATGTACCTTTGCACAACACCCACACATTTTAAGATAACAGTAGGAAGGAGGCCTTCCATGCCATAACTCAATGGAATAAAACTAAATTTCTTGTGGGATACCTTAATTTGCGGCTAATAGGGCTTCCCTCATAAGTTTTGCAGTGATTTAGAACTTACGAGCATAAAATTGACTATCTCTTTTAAAGTTTTATTCTTTCTTTCAGTATCCCATTCTGCTGAGGAGTATAGGTGTTGCGGTTTGATGGATTATATCAAAAGTAGCGCACAACTCACTGAATTTATTTAATTAATATTCTCTGCCTTGATCAGAATTTAGTATTTTGTTTGAGTTGATCTCAACTTTGGCTTTGTATGTTATAAATATACTTATTGCTTTGACTGATCATAATTTTACTATACACCATTTAGTACTCAAGAAATATCATACAACGAACTTCTTGTACTGGCATCCTCCATCTTCAGAATAGGAAGAGGAGCAGACATCACAGTTTGGTTCGGTAACTTAGTGCCCCATTGATACTTCTTGAAGAATATCAGATATTTTCTGCAATTTAAGCAGAGTAGAAGTTAGCAACTTCAATACTTAATTGTATTAAGATTGTTGTCTTGACAGTCCAATTCAAGATCAAGCTCAACTGGTCCAATCAGCATTGGAGGTTTTTCGTTCAATTGAACATTCATTAATTACATATCACCTTTCAAATCCCTTCCTTACACACCAATCGGACTTGTATTCAGTTAGTCTCGTATAAGTAATAAATAAGCAAGATATATAATTCAACCGTAATGTCAATTTAAGTTTAATTGCGTGCTGAACAGTAACGAGATGCAAAATAATATACAAGATAAATTAACACTATCACGAGGTGAAATTGGTAATAATATTAAGAATATAATAATTAAAGGCTATATTCGGAGCAAAAAAGGTGTAACATGATCACAGGACAATACAGATAACTAAGAATATGACATCAAGAGATAACAATCAAAGGATAATATCACAATCAATAGGAAAATCAAAGAGAAGAGAATACACTCGCTTGAAATGACACGGTTTGGGGTCCGAATTATCGTCGGGTCTACACTACATGAACCGTTCCGGATCTCTGGATCATCTCGTAAGTCGGTCTTCGAATCGCCAATGTATTGGGACTGTGCAAACACGAATTCAAATCGGGTCCGGATCTTCTGTAAACACGACTCCAGGTCGATCGTACGACTTCAACACACAGATAGAGTGTGACAGAGAGATACACACATCTACTTAACACACATGTACACGTAACTACACGCACACACTCTCTCTACATATAGCTACACATAAACATCCACTAACATAACACCACACACATGTAAATAACACACCTAGCTATATACACATAAACACATCTGTATATATACATATATAAATACACACACACACATTCAAGGAGTTAGTGAGAGAAGAAATTCAGTTAGAAAAAATTTAAGAGTATAAACCAACTGAAAATAGCTTTGGAAAGATTGAACTTGAAGATTGGAAGCTAGAAAAACTTTTCTCTTTTGAAACAAACTTGAGTTTTCATGAAAACTTATAAACTTGTGTTATAAAAATCAAACGAATTACCCATATATATAGGCAATAGATAAATACTATTAGTTAAGCATATCAGATCCTTTGGGGTGTGATTTGACCCATAGAAACCAAAAATGCTCGTTGGAATATGCTAAAAACAAAACAGATTTAAAAACTAGCCGTTATGCAGACCTGACAGCCTGTCGGTCGACCGGCCGGTCGGCTTACAGCTTACAGCTTAAAAACAAAAATAGAGTCGTTGCTCTCATTGACCGCCTGGTCAACCGAACAATTGTTCAAAAGAAGAAAACTATGGGGACAATTGATCAATCGTTCGACTGGCCCAAACAGAGAGTTATGCTCTGCCAGTCGGTCGACCCCCGGTTGACTGCAAGGGTTAGCAGTCAACTGGTCGGTCGACCGATAATGTGCATAAACGTGCACACCCCTTGGCCAAAAGCTCGGCCGACCGAGCGGCCGAACGTTTTGGCCTGACATAGGTGTGATCGACCGACTTAGCCTGAAATATTTTTGAATATTTTGAGTTTCAAACAATTTTTCAAAATATTTTGTATTAGTTTATAAGTAATATAGCAATATATAGGCAATGAAATACATATTCTAAACTTGATATAAAATTTTGAAAAATTACGAGACATGTATCAAAACCAAACATGCAAAATACCAATACTATCAAAACTTGTATTTTAAAATCGTGTATTTTTTTGTGTGTAACTTCTTGAGCATCAAATCTATATTGTACACTTAACAAACTATTTTCTTATAAGGCTCTAGGTAACTACAAGTGTCTTCAAGTGGACTTCTCTATTAGCGACGTTGAGTGCATTGAGTTTCAATCTCTTACTTGAATACCCTTGAGTCTTCAACATCTTCCTTTAGAGGAAGAAAACTACTTGAATCCTTTAGAATCCTGAAACATATTTAAACACTTGAACTTGATTAGTACTAAATAATCACATACGTTTTGTTATCATCAAAATCATAAACCAGTGATTGTAACCTTGAGCCAATAGTATGTAGAATGGGATGCCTACCGCGGCATACAAATTAGATGGGTCTCAATAATAGTAATATAATAATTCATCGGTATTTTATTAGATTTCATACCATTTGGCAATCAGGTTGTATACACTCAGATTACAGTGACATGAGATATAAAGTATATATATGAGAGTTTTCTTATTTGAATTTTTCCTTCGACGTACTAGTCTTATGAAGTCGTAAACTTAGTTGTGCAACTGGTTTTGCCCACAGTTGATTTTATCAGATTTTATATTTATCGGATTTTGTGTTATCGAATTTAATTCAGATTTATCGATATTTATTATTATTACTGTTATTATTATGTATTCTATTATTATACCTTACTTGCCACTTGCGTAATACATTGTATGTCTCTTACTTGATATTACTTTTTAACTACTGTACTTAACTTCCTCACTTGCTTACTCCTCGTTTTATACGAATTTCATGGTTACCATTTATATTTACTACTTCTTGCTTGTCTACATGACTTGGGTACACGTCATACTTCTCGATACCTGTACATGATGTTCTATTATTTAGTTACATTGAGAGAAACTCAGGTTGTATAAACTCAGACGATGGTGACATGAAGTACATGGTATATAGATGAGGGTTTCCTTATTTGAATTATTCATTCAATATATTGTTGGCCTAAAGGCCTATCACCCTAGTTTTGATGATGATCAACTCATGAAGTTATGTTTACTAATGATCTTGTGTTTAATTAGTGACAGATTCATTATCAAGATTTTAGTAGTGCATAGCTCAACAAAGAATAAAATGTCAAGATTTGGATCTAGCATGGTGTGATCCAAGGAGCTTTTGGATCAAGCTTGGACCAAGTCAAGAAGATGAGAAGCCTTCAAGTGAAGACTTCAAGAAGATGAAGACTTGTGTCTAGGTATAAGATTTTTATGTTTTAGATAAAATGTAAAGGATAGAGTAGTTGGTGGATTGCTCAAGTATATATCACACACACACTCTTGATAGAATTGTTTTCATAAAAGAATTTTTTTGGTTTAGAAAAGATTTTTCATTTTGTGACAAAATACTATTTTGATTTTTGGTATTTCTCATATACATATCTTTTAACCAAAACCTTATTTAGAGCTTAATGCCAAAAACATAGATATTTCATCTTGATTGTGTAGTGGATCATATCCATACACACTATGCCTTAAAATGAATTATAATATCTTGTTTTTGTATTTTGAAGATGTTTTGACAAAACAAAGTTTAGAAAACATGTTTTGGAAAATACAGTTTTTGTCTTGAGCCAAATATTTCCAAGTTACAAAAATAATCCAATCTTTTATAACATGCATTGATTTTGTGCAAGCATGTTTGTATATCAAAGTATATTGGTTAAACTATTTTTGTAGATTTTTATGTATTTTATGGGAATTTATTTGAGCCAAAAAGACTAACTTTTTAATCCCAGAAAACTGTTTCAGGCTTCAGTTAAGTCGACTTGCCTCCTTTATAAGTCGACTAATCCTGGAGTCGGCCGACCGGACCGGTCGACCGACGTGCACAGATGTGCACGCCTTTGTGCACTGGAGGACGGCCGACCGTACGGGTCGACCGCTCCAGAGAGCAGAGCTCTCTGGAAAGTTCGGCCGACCGTACGGGTCGACCAACAGAGAGTTAGACTCTCAGCTCCAGTGGGTCGGTCGACCCAGACGGTCGACCGTGGCTCCAATGGTCGGATTTCTGACCGTTGGCGGTCGACCGCACGGGTCGACCGGCAGCTCTGACAGACCCCAACGGCTATATTTTTCTGGCCTATAAATTTGGGGGTTTGGTCATTGTTTTGAGCTAAGATTTTAGGAGAGTTTTGAGCCAGTTTTTCCCATTCTTTTAAAAGGGTTTTCTCCACATATTTAAGTGCAAATACTTCCAATCAAAGGGAAGAATTTATTTAGAGTGTGTTAGAAGAGATTCTTTGAGTTTTCCTCCACCATCTCTTTCCTTGTTTTCTCACACAAACACTTGAGCTATCCATTGCTATATCTACCCTATAAGGAGTGTTATTGTGAGAGGATTTTTAGGTGATCAAGAGTTGTGATCACCAAAATTCTACTTTGTTCCTTTGAGGAGGCGGACGTGTGTGTCCGCGTTGTTTTGAGTTCGGGTGCGGACTCGGGTGGTTTGAGGTGCGGCCTCGGCGAGCTAGTGAGCTTGCGTGTGTACGGGACTAGGGAGTCCGAGGGCTTGTAGGTGTTGCGGCACCGAGGAGAGATCCATTGGGATCTTGCATAGTGGAAATCCTTCGTGTGTCGAAGGCGGGGATGTAGAGCAAGTGTGCTCGAACCTCGAAACATACCATTGTGTTTGCGATTGCTCACTCTCTCTCTCTTTGTCTCTTTTATATCTTGCATGTGTCTATTGTTCATCTTTATATGCTAGATATACATTGTGTGCTTAATTGATATACTTGCGTGGGATTGTTGCTAACACTTGTATTCAACCAAGAGAGCCAACGCGGCACCTCAACCCATTCAAGGGGAATCTAGAGGAGTTTGTCCAGAGCCCTTCACGGGGAATTCGGCAACACTCTTGTGTTATATACATAGTGTTTAGTATAAAAGTTTTAATTAGGTCATAATTGCTTTTTGCTTCCGCATTATTTGCATCATTTGGCATTAAGTGACCTTTAGATTAGCCATCACCTATTCACCCCCCCTCTAGGTGAACCTTCAATTGGTATCAGAGCTTGGTACTCTGATTTGGTCTAACAACCTAGAGTTAAAGATCCTCATTTTTAGGCTAATCACATATTTTGTACACACACCATGGAGTTTATGTCACCACCCACCTTTGACATTCTTAACATCCAAATTTGGAAGGTTAAGATGTCATTGTACCTCAAGGCCTTAGGCATTCATGTATATCTTGCTACCACTAATGATTCTTATGTTAATAATAGCAAGTATTTTGAGGCTAACTCAAAAGCCCTTCATGCTCTTAAATTAACCCTAAATGATGATTATTTATCTAGGGTTTCTAATGTTGAATCGGCTTTTGTAGCTTGGAACATCATCACCTCTCTTGGCGAAAAGGATCTATACTATGCCGGGAGCGATTCGGACGTTGGAAGCGACACCTCCAGCGTGTGCTATATGGTCCAAGGGGATAACCCCCTTGAGGTAACTACCGAATCTGAGGATGAGGATGTAGACATGTCATATAATGAGCTTACTACCTTTTGTCATCTTGTGCTTGAAAAATATGACATGCTTAAAAAGAAGAATAATAATTTGAAAAAGAATATTGCTTGCATGCATATAGAACAAGATTCATTTAAATCTAACATTGCATGTTTAGAAAAAGATTACAAAAATTTGAAAAAGAATTTTGATGTCATGCTTAATGAAAAAGATTCATTAGAAAATAAAATGGCATGCTTAGAAAAGGAAAATAAAGATTTGAAAAATGAGAATGTTTCTTTGCTTTCTAAATTGAATGATTTATGTGAAGGGAACACTACTTTGAAAAATAAAATTGATTTGGTGAAAAAACAAAGAGAAGTTGTTTTTCAAGAAAATAAATCTTTGAAAAGAAAAAATTTGTGAAAAAGAAAAGATTTTGTTTCACAAAAGAAAAAGAAAAGTGATTCTATATCTCACCATGCTTTACATGCCACCACTAGTGAGATTAATGGTTTGAAAAATAAAATTAATGATTTGAGTTCAACTTTGAACTCTTGTGCATTCAACTACACTAGATTGGAGTCTATGTTTTCAAAGAAACAAGCTCCACATTCTCATGCACATCATCATGCATATGCTTATGTTGCACACCACGATCATGCACATACACATAAGCATACTAAGGTGTACGTATGTACACATTGTGGCCGCAAAGGCCATTTAGCAAAATATTGTTATGATAGATTAGATCATTTTAATTTTGCTAAAAATAAAAGATTTTGGGTCCCTCAACACAAAGCTAACCCCCGTGGACCCTACAAGAAAATATGGGTACCAAAACCCCCACCTTTTGCTTTTGATGTAGGTGAGGGCTCTCACAAGACGTGAGAGGATTGGTGCCTTGGTAGTGGATGCAATGGACTTGATGGACATACATTTGGATGCATCGCTATCAAGGAGCTTTGGTGGAAAGACCACCATTTTTGGAGCTTTGGAGTTGGTATTAATCTCTAAACTCCTACTTTTTATGTTCATGCTTGTTCATTTATAATATTCATAGCATGTTCATGTTTTATGATTTGTGTGCTTCATGTGGTATTTACATGCTTAGATGTAGAATGTGTCAAACTTGCATTTATACATATATGAATAGTGAACTACAATTGACTCATATATATTTGAACTTCATGCTCATTTGTATCCACTATATGCATATGTATAGACTAGTTTTGATGATTCTCTTTTATACATATTTTTTGCCTATTTTATGCTTTACTTCATGTATATGTATTTTTAATTCAAATCTAATAAATATACATGTATACCCGTGAGTCTCTTGCTTTCATGCAAATACATTTAATAGACTCTTTTATATTTGGGATATGTATGTGTATTGTTAGGATTGGATAAATCATACATATGCCTAGAAGTGTATTTTTTTTAAGAAAAATAAATTTTCATGTCTTATAAAATGTTATTCATCTTTTTGAGCTTCAATGACCATTTTCATGAAAATGCCATTTACATAACCTTTGAACACTCATCTTTTACTTTTCAAGATAATTTTGAGCTTTATGGACTATGAGTGCTTGAACCTTTATGTATTTAGTATGTTCATGAAATACATATGCTTTGATTTCATGTTTTTGAAGGATTTTTAACTAGTTTTTCAAAAATTATTTTAACTAGTTAATTGTTCTTCATTTGGTAGTGATTTTCAATGCTAAAATATTTTCAAATATATTTTTAAAAACCCTACCATCAATGAGAGGTTGGATGGGAGATCATGTTCATGTATGCCTTATATTGAAAATCATTTAAAAACTTGAACCATGATTGGGTGGTAGTTATATGAGATATACACTTGATTTTATTGTTATGTCAATTGGTATCATTGAATCGTTTCAATTGGTATCAATATGAACTTATTTTGTATATACTCATATTTTATTTTCTTATATATGTATGTATCAATGTCAATTGGTATACTCATTTCATACATATATATGATTTTCATGTGCTTAACTTTCAATTGGTTCATATTTTTAAAAGCACAAAGTTTATGATAAAAAATAAAAATTTTGGATCATTATGTTTTCCATTGATATCAATATGCTTCAACTTCATATTTGTTAAATTTCAATTGGTATCAATATGATAATGATTATTTTCAATTTGGTATCTTAAAAATTTGATTGTTTTACAAGAGCTCTGATACCTTTAAAAATTTTGTTTAAGAAAAATTAAAAAAATGATTTGATATGTATTTCCTATATGCAAGGAGAGCTTAACATCTGTTCTACATATAGATTCATGTTGAGTATATTATAAATTGAGGAGCTTGACATCTCTTCTTTATATGATATACGTGTGTAGGGGGAGCTTCACATCTCCTCTTATGCATTACATAATATGTGTTATGTGAATTGGGGCTTGTCATCCCTTCTTCATGTAATGCATATGTGTAGGGAAGCTAACTTAGCGTCTTCCTCTTCATGAATGTATATCGCATATAACCTATTATTGATTGTTTTGCTTTAACCCTTTTTGATCTCTTTGTTTATGACAAAAAGGGGGAGAAAAATTTGATGATTTTGTTTTTACCCTTTGTTGATGATTGACAAAAAGGGGAGAAAGATTTTGGGTTTATATGCATGATTGAGTAAGATTTATGTTTATGCATATATATTTTTGTATTGCAAATAGGAGAAAAAGATTTTGATTTATGCTTGTTGCATGTTTTATCTCCATACTTGCATACATATTCATGTGCTTCATTGCCATATCTATTGTTTTTTTGGTATGCATGAGTTAAGGGGGAGCTTCTTTGAAGCTTTACTTTAATCCATGTATATATAACTTCATGTGTTTTGTCATCATCAAAAAGGGGGAGATTGTTGGCCCAAAGGCCTATCACCCTAGTTTTGATGATGATCAACTCATGAAGTTATGTTTACTAATGATCTTGTGTTTAATTAGTGACAGATTCATTATCAAGATCTTAGTAGGTGCATAGCTCAACAAAGGATAAAATGTCAAGATTTGGAGCTAGCACGGTGTGATCCAAGGAGCTTTTGGATCAAGCTTGGACCAAGTCAAGAAGATGAGAAGCCTTCAAGTGAAGACTTCAAGAAGATGAAGACTTGTGTCTAAGTATAAGATTTTTATGTTTTAGATAAAATGTAAAGGATAGAGTAGTTGGTGGATTGCTCAAGTATATATCACACACACACTCTTGATAGAATTGTTTTCATAAAAGATTTTTTTTGATTTAGAAAAGATTTTTCATTTTGTAACAAAATACTATTTTGGTTTTTGGTATTTCTCATATACATATCTTTTAACCAAAACCTTATTTAGAGCTTAATGCCAAAAACATAGATATTTCATCTTGATTGTGTAGTGGATCATATCCATACACACTTTGCCTTAAAATGAATTATAATATCTTGTTTTTGTATTTTGAAGATGTTTTGGAAAAACAAAGTTTAGAAAACATGTTTTGGAAAATACAGTTTTTATCTTGAGCCAAATATTTCCAAGTTACAAAAATAGTCCAATCTTTTATAACATGCCTTGATTTTGTGCAAGCATGTTTGTATATCAAAGTATATTGGTTAAACTATTTTTGTAGATTTTTATGTATTTTATGGGAATTTATTTGAGCCAAAAAGACTAACTTTTTAATCCCAGAAAACTGTTTCAGGCTTCAGTTAAGTCGACTTGCCTCCTTTATAAGTCGACTAATCCTGGAGTCGGCCGACCAGACCGGTCGACCGACGTGCACAGATGTGCACGCCTTTGTGCACTGGAGGACGGCCGACCGTACGGGTCGACCGCTCCAGAGAGCAGAGCTCTCTGGAAAGTTCGGCCGACCGTACGGGTCGACCGACAGAGAGTTAGACTCTCAGCTCCAGTGGGTCGGTCGACCCAGACGGTCGACCGTGGCTCCAACGGTCGGATTTCTGACCGTTGGCGGTCGACCGCACGGGTCGACCGGCAGCTCTGACAGACCCCAACGGCTATATTTTTCTGGCCTATAAATTTAGGGGTTTGGTCATTGTTTTGAGCTAAGATTTTAGGAGAGTTTTGAGCCGGTTTTTCCCATTATTTTAAAAGGGTTTTCTCCACATATTTGAGTGCAAATACTTCCAATCAAAAGGGAAGAATTTATTTAGAGTGTGTTAGAAGAGATTCTTTGAGTTTTCCTCCACCATCTCTTTCCTTGTTTTCTCACACAAACACTTGAGCTATCCATTGCTATATCTACCCTATAGGGAGTGTTATTGTGAGAGGATTTTTAGGTGATCAAGAGTTGTGATCACCAAAGTTCTACTTGAAAAACACCTAGAGGGGGGTGAATAGGTGTAAATGCTAATCTAACAATCTTTTTAAACCTAAGATGGATGAATGATGCAACGATCTCTCAAAATAAGACTAAGAGCCGAATACCCCGTGAGAGGTTCTGAACTCCTTCCTCCCAATTCCCCTTGAATGGGTTAGAGGTGCGCAATGTAACCTTGTTGTATGAGAATTGATCGAACAAAGGATGAATAATATGCAATGATGAAGTGCACACAAGATATATCACAAGTCTACCGAAGACGATTACAACGGTCTACCGAAGACCCGAGCACCGAGCTCCACCAAGTACAATAACCTCTACCGAAGAGGTGTCTCCACAAGAACAAGAAGAACACAAGTAACCAAAGTGATCACAACAAGATCACTAAACTCTTTACAATTTCTCACTCTTTTACAACTTCCTTATAGAATGAGTAAGGGATTTTTGGCTCTAAGAAGTGTAGTGAGAAAACTCAGTTGTAGAGATGATTTTTGCTAGAGAACACAACTGAAAACAAGCTCAAGAGAGAGTTGGAAATGAAGAGCTTAAATACTTTTCTTTTCTTTTTGAAAACAATGAAAACTTTAGGATTTTTCTTGGTATTTTGCAAGAGACTCTTCTCCTCTATTTATAGGGAGAGAAATAGGTTAAAAACAATTTATTTTAATCTTATTTGACCTGAAAAAGTTCTCTAAAACCTCAGAAAAAGCCTGCTAAAACAGATCAATAAAACAGATTTCAGAATTGCACAAAAGAGGAAAGAGCCGTTGGGCTTTTGCAGGCCTGGCGGTCGACCGGGCCGGTCGGCCGCCAGCTCTGCTGGCAAAGAGCCGTTGGGCTCGGGTCGACCGGTCCGGTCGGCCGTCCTCTAAGAGAAAACACAGTTTTCTTCGGGCGGTCGACCGGGGCGGTCGACCCAGAAAACCCGAGAGCAATTGCTTACAGTCGGTCGACCCGAGCGGTCGACCGACAGACGTGCACAAACGTGCACATCCTGACACGGGCGCCGGTCGACCGTGCCGGTCGGCCGGTCAACCCTGAAACAGAAAAACAGCAGGATTTTTGAACTTGGGAAATTTTGTAAAAATGTTTTGAAGTAAAGAAAGCTAAGTAATATGCTGGAAAGAGTATACATACATGATCTAAACATGATATTTATATTTGTAAAACTTAGGGTCATGTATATATATACTAAGGCATGAAACTAAAGTTTTGACCATGAAAACTTGAATACAAAAACGTGTGTGTGTATCCTAGAGCCAATTTCCAAAACTCAAAATTTAACAACCTATTTCTTACATTTGTTCTATGTACTACAAGTGCTTCAAGAGGGCTTTTCACCATATGATCTTCAAAGCTTGATTCTTGAGCCTAATTGAGTTGACTTGAGTCCAAAATACTCTCCTTTAGGGAAGAACCCTTCTAGTTGAGTTAGAACCCTGAAACACACTTAATCAACAAACATTATTAGTACAAATAACTAATATGTTTTGTAATCATCAAAACACACTAAACACGGGTGATTGTAACCTTGGGCCAACAATCTCCCCCTTTTTGATGATGACAAAACATATACGTTATTTAAACAAAAATGGAAGAAGAGCTTGGAAAGCTTCCCCTCAAATAATTCTATGTATAAAGAATGACAATGAGTAAGATACATAAAGCATTGAAAACACATAGTTTTGTTAAAAACTCAAATACAAATACATCAAAATACACAATAAATAAAAACATAATAAACAAAACTCTTTTTCTTTTTCTCCCCCTTTTTGTCATACATCAAAAAGGGTTAAACAAGGCAAACAAAACATTAAAAATTTATCTTTAAGAATCTATAATGCAAACATTCAACTCACCAGAAATAAAAGAGAATCTTGCATAGTCTAAAGGTTTAGTAAAAATATCGGCAAGTTGAAAATCGGTAGAAACATAGTCTATATCAATATCACCTTTCTCATAATGATCTCTAAGAAAGTGATACCTAATGTCAATGTGTTTGGTTTTACTATGTTGATTTGCATTCTTTGTCATGTGAATAGTACTAGTATTATCACAAAATATTTTAACATGATCAAAGTGTAAATCATAGTCGAGGAGAGTATGTTTCATCCATAGAACTTGTGCACAACAAGCTCCGGCTGCAACATACTCCGCCTCGGCGGTTGAAAGGGCTACCGAATTTTGCTTTTTGGAAGACCAAGATACAAGACAATTACCTAGGAATTGACATGTTCCACTTGTGCTCTTCCTATCTACCCTACAACCCGCATAGTCGGCATCCGAAAAACTCGTCATTGAAAATTGGCTGGTTTTCGGATACCACAAACCCATTTCAATAGTGCCCTTAAGGTATCAATTATGCGTTTAACCGCAATTATATGAGACTCTTTAGGACAAGATTGAAAACATGCACAAAGACAAACGGAAAACATAATATCCGGCCTACTAGCCGTCAAATACAATAAACTACCAATCATGCTACGATAAAGCTTAATGTCTACACTTTTACCTTGTTCATCCTTGTCAAGCTTGGTAGTTGTTGCCATGGGAGTTTTGCTCACTTTAGATCCTTCAAGCCCGAACCTTTTGATTAGTTCCTTAGTGTACTTGGCTTGATTGATGAAGATCCCATCCTTCCTTTGTTTGATTTGGAGTCCAAGGAAATAGTTGAGTTCCCCCATCATAGACATTTCAAATTCTTCCTTCATGCATGATTCAAAAGCTTGGCAAAGAGATTCATTAGTAGAACCAAAAATAATATCATCTACATAAATTTGCACAATGAGAATATCATTTTCTACATGTTTTGTAAACAATGTTGTATCAATTTTTCCTTTCTTAAAACCATTTGAAATTAAAAAAGAAGAAAGTCTTTCATACCAAGCCTTAGGGGCTTATTTTAAACCATAAAGAGCTTTATCTAATTTAAACACAAAATCCGGATGTGTAGGATCAACAAACCCGGGGGGTTGTTCAACATACACTTCCTCTTTAATAAAACCATTTAGAAAAGCACTTTTAACATCCATTTGAAATAATTTAAAATCTTTATATGAGGCAAATGCTAGTGTCATCCGTATGGCTTCAAGTCGTGCTACGGGTACAAAGGTTTCTTCAAAATCGATTCCTTCGATTTGAGTGTAACCTTGGGCAACTAACCTAGCTTTATTCTTAACAACGTTACCTGATTCATCTAACTTGTTCTTAAAGATCCACTTAGTACCAATTGTTGGTCTATCGTGGGGCCTAGGAACAAGGTGCCAAACTTGGTTGCGCTCAAATTGATTGAGTTCCTCTTGCATGGCTAGCAACCAATATGAATCGGCCTCGGCTTCGAGGACGTTCTTGGGTTCAACATGAGAAATAAATGCATAATGTCCACAAAAATCATGAAGTTTAGAGCGAGTGGTTACCCCTTTAGATACTTCACCTATGACGAGGTCCTTGGGATGATGAGGATTGTATCTCCAATCCTTTGGAAGTTATTGAGTAGGCTCCACATCAATTGATTGAATTTCATGTCCTTGAGCCTCTTCTACTTTAGCTTCACTTCCTTCATCATCCTTTGGCTTGTCTCCCATAGTAGGCGTATCCTCCAAGGTCACTTTCTCCAAGCCTTCATCCAAAGCATCTATTTCTATAACATTCTTAACAAACAAGTTAGATTCTTCAAACTTAACATGTATAGATTCCTCAATAGTCAAAGATGATCTATTGAAGATTCTATAAGCTTTACTAGTATTAGAATAACCCACAAAAATTGCCTCATAAGCTTTAGCATCAAATTTTCCTAAATTATCTTTTGTATTTAAAACAAAACATTTGCATCCAAAAATCTTGAAATATGAAACATTTGGTTTTCTAGAAAAGTACATTTCAAAAGAAGTCTTTGAAGTATTTTTACACAAGAAAACACGATTTGATATATAGCATGATGTATTAACGGCCTCGGCTCACAAAAAATGTGGTAGACCATATTCACTTAGCATTGTCCTAGCCATCTCTTGTAAAGTTCGATTTTTCCGTTCAACTACTCCATTTTGTTGTGAGTTCTAGGACAAGAAAGTTCATGCTTAATTCCATGTTCTTCACAAAAAGTGGTAAAGGGTAGGTTAATGAACTTACCTCCTCTATCACTTCTTATTCTTAAAATTGAAGACTCTTTTTCCTTTTCAACTCTTTTCTTAAAGGCTTGAAAATGTGAAAAGGCTTGATTTTTGTTTTCAAGAAAGAAAACCCAAGTAAACCGTGAAAAGTCATCAACCAAAACAAATGCAAATCTATTCCCACTTAGACTTTTGGTTTGTGTAGGGCCAAATAGATCCATATGGATTAACTCCAAAGGACGTGATGTCATGATATCCTTAATTGACTTGAAAGAAGACTTAGTTTGTTTCCCAAATTGACATGCGTCACAAAGTCGGTCCTTTTCAAAATTCAAACAAGGAATACCTTTCACCATTCCTTTATATTTAATCTAGATATATGGTCAAAAGAAATATGGCCTAATCTTCTATGCCACAACCAAGAGTCGTCATCGAGGGCTTTTAAACAAGTAATATTACAAGACATATTAGACATATCTATCATATAAACATTACTTTCACGAAAACCGGAAAACACACAAGTATTAGAAATTCTATCAATTACTTTACAAACTACATGATCAAAAATAACATCAAAACCTTTATCACAAAGTTGACTAACACTCAAGAGGTTATACTTGAGGCCATCAACTAAAACTACATTCTCAATTAAAGGGGATGTGCCGAGTTTTACATTACCAATACCGATGATTTTACCCTTGGCATCATCTCCGAAGGTGACGATGCCACCTTCATGGTATCTTGATAGGATTGCAAAGTTGTTGATGTCCCAAGTCATGTGCCTTGAGCAACCACTATCAAGATACCACAATCCTCTACGTCGTTGGGCCTTGGAAGGTACCTACATCATTTAACAAAATTGTTGACTTTGGTACCCAAATTTTCTTGGGTCCTTGAAAGTTAGTGTTTCGAACCCAAACATTATGACAAGATGCACTTAGTCTATCATAGCAAAAATTGGTTTAGTGCCCTTTCCGCCCACAATGTGAACATGAGAACACTCTTCCATACATGAATGCATGATGTGTGTGTGAAGTTTGAGCATATTTTGGGGGTTTGCCACGATGTAAAGGTTGTGTGGTATGAACATGAGCATGAGCATGGTAAACATTTTTCTTAGGGGCTTGTTTCTTAGGAAACATGGCCTCTATCTTCTTCTTATTAAACTCACAATTTTTTAAAATAATTCCTAATGAGTCTATTCTTTCTTTAAGCATGGTAATCTCATTAGAATCAATTAGTTGGGACTTGCCTTTACAAGAAATCTTATATTTGTCAAAATCTTTTTGGGTGGAAACAAGAGTGGAAAGTAATTCATCTTTTTCTTTAGAAAGAGTAAAAACTTGATGATTAAGTGATTCATTTTCCTTTTTCATTTTTAAATACTTTTTCTTAAGAAAATCATAGTTATGTGATAATTCTACAAAAGCTTCTCCTAGTTCATCCATGGAAAGTTCATCATTAAGAGAAGTGGAAGGGGTTACCTTGCTTGTGCTTTCATTGGCCATGAAGCACATGTTGGCAGTGTCGATTTCCTCCTCGGATTCGCTCTCGGAATCCCATGTAGCCTTCATTGCTTTCTTCTTGTAGGGTTTCTTTGAGGTGGAGGGCTTTACTTTATCCGGACACTCCGCAACAATGTGTCCTGGTCTTTTGCAATTGAAGCAAATAATCTTTCTTTATTCTTTGCCTCCTTGCCATCTCCTTCTTCCTTGGAATTTAGCCTTGTTATACATCCTCCGGACGTTCTTCACAAGAAGTGAGAACTCTTTGTCATCTTCTTCATCATCGTCTTCGTCGGAGTGTGTGGATTGACTTTTGAAGGCTATAGTCTACTTCTTGAAAGGAGCCATGTCCTCCCTTGCTTTTCTCTCCATCTCATGGGTTTTGAGGTTCCCAATGAGACCTATTAGCTCCATCTCCTCCTTGTCATTGAGTTCCTTCAAGGTGGTTGCTTTTACTTCCCATGAAGGAGGAAGAGCCCGGATGATCTTTCTAACTCTTTGATCGTTGTCGATAGCATCACCTAGAGAAGAAAGTCCATTAGTGATCTTTATAAATCTTGTAACCATATCTTCTATGGTTTCATTTTCTTGCATGCAAAAGTTTTCATATTGGGACCGAAGAAGGTCAATCTTAGCCCTCTTCACTTGTGAGGTCCCCTCATGTGTAACTAGCAAGTGTGTCCAAATTTCATATGCGGACTTGCAATGAATAACTCTACCTATATCATCATCATTAAGAGCTTGAAGGAGTGCATAATGAGCCCTAGTATTGGCATCAAACTCCTTAGTCTAAATTTCGGACCAAGTGGATTCATCACCGGGGGGTGCACTAAAGGGTTTGGTCAAGGCCTTTGCAACTCGACTACCTAGAGATTGCAAGAAAACGGTCATCTTAACTTTCCATATGGGAAAGTTAAGTCCATCAAACTTAGGAGGGGTCTTAATTCCATCGGCCATTTTTACTAAGTGAGAGTATGAAGAATGAATTAAGTGATTAGCAAAATTAGGATCTCTCTAAGGTTGTTAAGCCAAGAGCCTAGAGTCCAAGCTCTAATACCAATTGAAAAACACCTAGAGGGGGGTGAATAGGTGTAAATGCTAATCTAACAATCTTTTTAAAACTAAGATGGATGAATGATGCAACGATCTCTCAAAACAAGACTAAGAGCCGAATACCCCGTGAGAGGTTCTGAACTCCTTCCTCCCAATTCCCCTTGAATGGGTTAGAGGTGCGCAATGCAACCTTGTTGTATGAGAATTGATCGAACAAAGGATGAATAATATGCAATGATGAAGTGCACACAAGATATATCACAAGTATCAAAAACTAGAGGCAATAACACAAGGAAAGAAAAACTAGATCTCAAGCAAGCAATTGAAAGCAATAGAGAGCAAGAGAAATTTAAAGCAAAATGGACACAAGGCAATCGCAAACACAAGATATTTGTTTCGAGGTTTGAGCCACCGCTCTACTCCCCGCCTTCACCTCCGTGAAGGGTTTCCACTATCCACAGAGGACGATTACAACGGTCTACCGAAGACCCAAGCACCGAGCTCCACCAAGTACAATAACCTCTACCGAAGAGGTGTCTCCACAAGAACAAGAAGAACACAAGTAACCAAAGTGATCACAACAAGATCACTAAACTCTTTACAATTTCTCACTCTTTTACAACTTCCTTATAGAATGAGTAAGGGATTTTTGGCTCTAAAAAGTGTAGTGAGAAAACGCAGTTGTAGAGATGATTTTTGCTAGAGAACACAACTGAAAACAAGCTCAAGAGAGAGTTGGAAATAAAGAGCTTAAACACTTTTCTTTTCTTTTTGAAAACAATGAAACCTTGAGGATTTTTCTTGGTATTTTGCAAGAGACTCTTCTCCTCTATTTATAGGGAGAGAAATAGGTTAAAAACAATTTATTTTAATCTTATTTGACCTGAAAAAGTTCTCCAAAACCTCAGAAAAAGCCTGCTAAAACAGATCAATAAAACAGATTTCAGAATTGCACAAAAGAGGAAAGAGCCGTTGGGCTTTTGCAGGCCTGGCGGTCGACCGGGCCGGTCGGCCGCCAGCTCTGCTGGCAAAGAGCCGTTGGGCTCTGGTCGACCGGTCCGGTCGGCTGTCCTCTAAGAGAAAACACAGTTTTCTTCGGGCGGTCGACCGGGGCGGTCGACCCAGAAAACCCGAGAGCAACTGCTTACAGTCGGTCGACCCGAGCGGTCGGCCGACAGACGTGCACAAACGTGCATATCCTGACACGGGCGCCGGTCGACCGTGCCGGTCGGCCGGTCAACCTTGAAACAGAAAAACAGCAGGATTTTTGAACTTGGGAAATTTTGTAAAAATGTTTTGAAGTAAAGAAAGCTAAGTAATATGCTGGAAAGAGTATACATACATGATCTAAACATGATATTTATATTTGTAAAACTTAGGGTCATGTATATGTATACTAAGGCATGAAACTAAAGTTTTGACCATGAAAACTTGAATACAAAAACGTGTGTGTGTATCCTAGAGCCAATTTCCAAAACTCAAACTTTAACAACCTATTTCTTACATTTGTTCTAAGTACTACAAGTGCTTCAAGAGGGCTTTTCACCATATGATCTTCAAAGCTTGATTCTTGAGCCCAATTTGAGTTGACTTGAGTCCAAAATACTCTCCTTTAGGGAAGAACCCTTCTAGTTGAGTTAGAACCCTGAAACACACTTAAACAATAAACATTATTAGTACAAATAACTAATATGTTTTGTAATCATCAAAACACACTAAACACGGGTGATTGTAACCTTGGGCCAACACTACTTTGTTCCTTTGAGGAGGCGGACGTGTGTGTCCGCGTTGTTTTGAGTTCGGGTGCGGATTCGGGTGGTTTGAGGTGCGGCCTCGGCGAGCTAGTGAGCTTGTGTGTGTACGGGACTAGGGAGTCCGAGGGCTTGTAGGTGTTGCGGCACCGAGGAGAGATCCATTGGGATCTTGCATAGTGGAAATCCTTCGTGTGTCTAAGGCGGGGATGTAGAGCAAGTGTGCTCGAACCTCGAAACATACCCTTGTGTTTGCGATTGCTCACTCTCTCTCTCTTTGTCTCTTTTATATCTTGCATGTGTCTATTGTTCATCTTTATATGCTAGATATACATTGTGTGCTTAATTGATATACTTGCGTGGGATTGTTGCTAACACTTGTATTCAACCAAGAGAGCCAACGCGGCACCTCAACCCATTCAAGGGGAATCTAGAGGAGTTTGTCCAGAGCCCTTCACGGGGAATTCGGCAACACTCTTGTGTTATACATAGTGTTTAGTATAAAAGTTTTAATTAGGTCATAATTGTTTTTTGCTTCCGCATTATTTGCATCATTTGGCATTAAGTGACCTTTAGATTAGCCATCACCTATTCACCCCCCCTCTAGGTGAACCTTCACATATTAATCTCATGAATCTAAAGTCTGATCCTGTATAACTAGTTTTACCTATACTTGTATTTATCGTATTACTTGATGTCCATTACATGCTTATGTGTGCCAGTGCCAAGATGCACTTTTCATGTACACGTGTGCTTTTCTGTGCGTGCGACTTGGCTTCATTTTACTTACTCTTTGGTTACTTTCTAATAACTCCTGGACGTGCATGTCCGTATTTTAAAGTTTGGAGCTTGTGGATTCTCTCTATAATTGATCAGAATAGCGCAGCAAAAACGTGGATCATCATTAGACCATCCGAAGCCCTTTTCTTCTAGCCCATCCTGCTTGGCTCTCGAGATTCTTTATTATGGCTCGTGAGCTCCTTTTGTACTATTTATACTTCTATAACTACTTGTAATTTATTCTTTTTGCGCTTTTTGGTGATGTAATATTCTTATAATATTGGATCACCTTCTGTAATAACAATGTACTTGTACTGATTTATTGGAATGTATATTACCACTGTGCTTCTGTACTCTGATTCCTTCTTGTACTGATGCTTAGAGTATATATATGAGGGTATTTCTGTCCTGCGTATATACGTCGCAGTAACGTCTCCGTACTCGCGGGATTGGAGCGTTACAAATATAGTCAATATTCACAATTTAGTATTTGATAGGACTGGGTGTTTTAATGCAAAAAATGAGCCCCTTAATCGAGTTGCCTTTTTTTGAAAAGTTAAAAAAAGGGAGAGAAATTAAAAAAAAAGAACATGGAATGTTTTATTGAGAAATATTCTGCTGGTTGATGGGAATGCGCATGCCACCAAAATAAAAAAGAAGGGAATTGGAGAGATGATACACAAACATAGTTCCCTTCCACAATATTATCATTTCATTGGCAGGATAAAGGTTCACCATAAACAAACAGGCTGTAAAGCAAATCCACTAATCTTTTCTCCCACTTATATGATATCATATGACTCTTGATCTATGGTCTAAATAGCAGCAAATCCCCATTTTTTTAATTAACCTAACCCGGTGAGCGTACTGCACATTTCTATAGTCTAACAAGCAATGTGCATATACATAACCTATGGTAACTCATGATGCGTCGATTCTTCTAGATAGGTCATGTGTTTGTATCGAATACCTATTTGATATGATTCCCATATCAGATATATATTCGATACGTTTCCCGTTGAATCCTTGTTAAATCTTTTTTGGATGTTTTATTATAAATTCATTCACAGATGATTTTTAATCTCATAATGCACCAATTCGATTTAGTTTTCCCCTTAATATTTTTCCTATAATTACATATATATAAATGTCTAAATAACATTACTTGATTGTTGTTACATTGGTAGTATTTTTTTCTTTACAGTTTTTACATATCATATCTAGCATAGGATACAGTCACCGGGGGTGATAGCAACAGGATGTAAAATCTTGAGAAGGATAAGAGAGAAGAAGAGGTGGGTGGAGGAGTGATAGGAGCCTCGACTTGTCAATGAGACGGCACTGGCACCGACTCTCGTGCCAACAGGAAAAAGGCAGTGGCGGGGACACATCAGAGCAGCCCCACCACTGCGGGTTCGGTTCATGTGTGTGAGCCACACACACATACAATAAGAGGGCCAATCTGACGTTGACACGTGGACTGGTCCTCTTATAATATGTTATGTGTGTGGGCCTCACAACTCACGTGGACCGAACCCCACCACTGCTGGGCTCTTCCTCGGCCCTCACCAATTCTGATTCCTAATGAAAGCGATGCGCATATCATATGGTTGCCTTTTATTTTGTTGTACGCAACATTTTAATTCTGTTGGCTGCCCTTAGTGTTATTTAATCATGTTAATTGAGACCCATAAAAGATGTGATAATTGAGAGGATTTGATGTTGGAGTCCACTAGCAGACACTATCATTATAAGTTGTCTGCCATGGGTTCAGTGGCTTGCGGCACATCAGTTCTTGCCGTAATATGCAGCTCCGACACTACAAGATTCCATTAGCCGACCCAATTTCCTTATATTTTTTTTTCCTGTCTTTTTGTTACATAGGCCCAGAACAAAATTGTCAATTTGACGTTGGACCCTCTGCAACTTGGGAATATTTCCAATAAATCTTTCATGTGGGACTCTTTCTATTTTTGATGTGGGACACGTGATTAATTTATTGGTTGTTCAAAGTAAAAAAGCATGCATAATTTGCTCATTGAGCTGGAAACTTGAAACATGATATATATATAGAGAGAGTACTCACACAGTTGGCCACTAAAGTAAAGTGGATCACAAACAAGTGTCTAACTTGGATGCACGCATTGAGCCAAGTGTAGCCAAAGCTTAAGAAATATAATATCTGCTTTTGCTGCCTAATCTTTTGCAAGCACCCTGATAATCTCTAGTGTTAGAATGCTAACAGTTTCGATATATGGGCCGGCCCATGGGGTTGTAGGCCGGACTCATATCCAAACCAATTAAGTTGAACCGGCCCAAATAAGGGTCCGCGTTTGGTCCGGGAGCACGCTCTGAGGGCCTTTTTCTTTTTCTGTTGAGTTTCTGGTGTACATAGGCTTTACACAAGATCTTTAATTTGATCTTCAAAGGTGTTTCTCTGGGAAATAAAACGGGATTAGCTTTAAATGCACCAACTTAATTAACAAAGTAACAACACCGCAATTGCTATTTTAACAACAATAAGCAAATCCACAAGCATAGAATCAAGACACCGAATTTTACATGGGAAACCGTCACAAGGGAAAAACATATAAAAATAATGACACACACATTTGTCTTCTCTAGACAACATTAGATGATCACAATATCAAGATCGCTCTTGGATCACAAACAACTAATGTTAATCATTATAATAAGAGAATAAAGAGATCAATGAATGGATCACACCTATATGGAAGCCGAAAATAACGATCCAAACTGGTGGATATGTACAGCACTTCGTCAAAAACACGACTCTGAAATTCAGGGCTAATCAGAGGTAGATCCACTGTACAATCCTCTGGTAAAGCTCGACAACCTCCACTCTTCCTCTTCCTCTTCCTCTTCCTCTCTGTTAAACTTTAGTCTCAGACTGAGCAAAACTGAACTATTACTCGTTTAATACTTCAACAGCACATAGAAGACCCCTAAAGTCTTCACTATAGGGACAAGGCATTAATGCGACCATTTAGAAGCTAAGACATGGCCTCTTGACTTGTGGGCTACTCTCTTCATGACACTGGCCCACACACCCAACAATCTCTCCCTCCAGACTCGTGAGGAGGGCTCTGCTAACCCTACTTTCCTTCAGCAGGAACTGAGTTTCTACTTTGAGTAATGCCTTGTCATCATATCCGATCCATTTTATCGATATGGATTTTCTCAAAGATGTAGTAGCTTCATCTCTAACACATCATGAATCTAATGATATCTAATGCCGATATGCTTGGATTTAGAATGCAATCCTGAGTTCTTGTTGAGATGAATAATACTCTGACTATCACACTGGAGAACGTGCTTCTCTTGCTCCCAACAATTGCTAAAATCTTTTCAACCACAAAGCTTCCTTGCAAGCTTCAACTGTTGCGATGTACTCTGCCTCTGTAGTAGATAATACAACATATTTCTGTAACTTAGACTGCCATGATACTGCTCCTGCAAAAGTCATCATGTAACAGGATGTAGATTTTCTAGAATCAACATCACCTATCATATATGCATATGTGTAGACATCTAACTTAGGCTTGCCGCTATCAAAACATAAACATAACGGGAAGTGCCTATGAGATATCTGAATATCCACTTCACCAAGTCCCAATGCTCTTTACCTGTACTTAAGAAAAACGAGCACAATACCAACTGCATGAGCAATATCTGGCCACATGGATACCATAACATACATCAAACTACCAACTGTGGATGCATAAGGCACATGCTTCATCTCTTCTTTCTCTTTCTCACTTGTAAGACATTGCTTGGAATTGAATTTGAAATAGCCTGCAAGTGAAGAAGAAACCGCTTTCTCCTTACTCACACAAAATCTATCAAGCAACTTCTCAATGTACTTTTCTTGTGACAACCAAAGTTTTCGAACCAAAGTTTTCGATTATTCCAGCCATAAGAAAATTTTATACCAAGAATTTGCTTAGCCGGGACCAAGCCTTTTGTAGAAAAAGACTTACTGAGCTCTCCTTTCAACTTATCAAAATTCCTAGCACCATGACCATCAATTAACATATCATCAACATAAAACAAGAGGTCAATAAAATCACAATTAGAGCATCTCTTAATAAACCACAATGGTCAGAATCAATTCTCTTATAACAATTGTTCAGCATGAAGAGTCAAACTTTTTTTACCACTGTCTCGGTGCCTACTTAAGACCATATATGTTTTTTCTTATCTTGCCCAAAAGCTATTTTGTATTGTTTTCTCTAATCAATCTGTCTATTCCAAGTAAATACACCATGAAGGAATGTGATCGAGCTATACCTGCACAGAAAAATACAAAATTTTTAGAATAGTGTTAGGTTCTCAATTCTACCGTTATAGCAAGTGGCTATACGGTCGTGATCTACAAGGAGGAACTGCGATGGAAGGTTTGTATAAGTTTCTTTTTTTAAGTTTACAAAAATGAGTTTAAAATTTCTTCTTAGTTTTGGTAAAAGAAAAATAAAGTTAGGTTAAGTTAAGAAGAAGATGGTAGAAAAGAGATGGTGGTGTTATTATTGTTTCATTTATAAAAGAAAAGGAAAAACTAAATAAAGAGGAGAATGTTAGTTTTGGAGTGGAATTCTAAACTAAGGAATAGGAAGAAATAAAAAGAATACTTACTTCTACCGTTGCATCATAATGAAGATTTATCTCAGCATAAAATAAATTAAGCAGATAGAAAGAGTTACTTGAACGCGGTGCTTGGCTAGATCGAGTACGATGAAGAAAAGTAGAAAACGCCATTGATGTCACTTCAATACAATTCTCTCTTGAGAAATGATTACATCAGTATCATTCTAATTACAATTCTTCTTCTTCTTCTTCTTCTCTCATATAACTCTCTCTAATTTAAAATAAAATAAAATTTACATTAAAAAAATAAAAAGCTAAACTAAACTAAACTAAAACTCTCTGTTGTCGTTCCTCCCTCTGCTTTCAATATATGCAGGTATTTATAGGAAGAAAGAGATAGGGGATAGCGTAAGAGATAGGAGGAGATGCTCCCCATAATTCAAACAATGGCCAGGGTCGGGGGGCACTCCTTCGTTGATCTTTGTTCTATCTTTTTATCCTCTTGAATATTCAGCTTCTGCTTTAGATTTGACAAATATCTTTTGCTCTTCAGCTCAACCAATTAGGTTTTCAAAAATTCATTTTTACTTGCATCTTAATTGGTATTATCTCATCTGATAGGTATGATCTTCAGATAAGATGACTTGTAAAACCTTTAGATTTGAATTGATCCCCCTTTCTTTTGAACTTTTGGATTTAATTGCATAAATCTATCAATCTCTCTCTTTTCTTCCTTAATTACACTGCACGCTACTAAACATGAAAATACATTAAATAGTAGAGTTTTATTTAAACATATATGTAGAAATGTGACACATATGATATGAAAACATGTAATGCACACGTACGATCACAGTCTCATACCAATCTTTTACTCATCCTCGAGCAAAAAAAAGTAGAGCTAACCTAACTTAACTCACTTTCGTAAGAATCACGGTTGCACTTAGCACGTGGAATAAGCCGTTAAAGCTTTAGGTTTTCCTTCGAGGACGAGTTTTGTCTCGTGAGAGTTTTCAGTGGATTGCACCCACAAAATCCTTAAATAAAGGAAAAAACAAAGTGTTAGTATTTTTGAAAACACATTTTGAAGGAAAACATATTGGAAGTATTAATGTAAAAATTCAAATAATCTATAAGTCATAGGATTATCAAAACTTACTCATTTCTAAACTTAGTCTCTATTCAAAAATTTATTTTCAATCTAGGTAAGGATTAAAATTGTATTTCTCATCTAGTCTATTATTTTACCCTAAGTCATATGCACCTTGTAACCGTGAAAATTTCACTCGGGATTCGTCAGCTCTAACTCTTATGCCTTATTTTTTTGCATTTATGGCGGTAATATCCTTTAGCTCTATTAGACTTTCTAATTCGCCTATGTAACGACCTTAGTTGGTAACTCGCAAACTGGACGGTTTTGAAAATACACCTAGAGGGGTTGAATAGATGTGGCTAATCTAATGATAAATGATGCGGAATTAAAAATAAATTGCAACACACTAAGTGTAACCAAAGAGCGTAGTCGAATAAGAGTTGATGTGCTATATGAAGCTCTCTTAGTTCAACACGAGTAAGGCACACAAATAATACCAAGCATATAAGATATGAGCAATATGAATCAATGCAAGGTATATAAGAGAGAGAGTTTAGAGACAGTAGATCAATCGCAAACACCAAGATATATTTTGAGGTTCGAGCACCCAGCTCTACGTCCCTGCTTTCACACAGAAGAATTTTTACTAATGCGTCCACACAAGATTTCTCGCACAGGGAACCTCCATTGAGGATTTGGGTAATACAAACTTGGAGTACACAACTCCTCTCTCAAATAATAACAACCTCTACACAAGAGGTAAGGCACTAAGCCACACAAGATCAACCTCTCAATAGAGGGATAGGCACAAAGCCAACACAATCACCTTTCACTAGAGGAATAGGAACAAAGCCAAAACTCCAACCTCAATCACCTCTACACTTAGAGGGATACCAACACTGAAGGTACACCTAGAGGGGGGTGAATAGGTGTACGGCTAATCTAATGAACTAAATGCGGAATTTAAAAAAAAAACTAATTGCAACTACATTTAATGCAACCAACGAGTGTAGCCGAATTCCCGGTGAAGGGCTCTGAACTAACTCCTCTTGATTCCTCTGAATAAGAGTTGAGGCGCTATATGAAGCTCTCGTGGTTAAGCACAAGTGAGGCACACACAAACAAGCCAAGCATATAATATATGAATGTGCAATATGAATAGATGCAATGCACAATATAAAGAGAGAGAGAGTTAGAGTCAATGGAAAAACGCAAACAACAAGATGTGTTTCGAGGTTTGAGTACCCAGCTCTACGTCCCCGCCTTCATCGAGAAGGATTTCCAATCTACTAACTTGTCCACCTAGGACTCCTACATAGGGAACCTCCACCGAGAATTTTGGGTAATACAATAAAAGGGAGTACCCAACTCCTCTCCAACCAATACAACCTCTCACAGAGGCAGTGCACAACCAACTCAATCACCACCTCACACAAGAGAGGTAGGTACCTAGCCAAACAACCACAATCCACCTCTTCACCAAGAGGGATACAAATCCAAACTCCACCTCTCACTAGAGGGAGCAAACCACAATCTCAATCCTCTCACTAGAGGGAGCCAACCACCACTCCAAATCAACCTCTACCCAAGAGGGATACAACAAATAGGAGGGTAATAACTAGGTGGTCTATCTCAATTACAAACAACTTCTTTTCCCATAAAACAAAAGATCCTATAGAGAGGATAGAATGATAGCTCAAGTGTAAAAATCAAGGTGTTTTGGAAATCAAATAACAAAGAAAAATACTTGAGAAAACACTTGTAATATGATAGAAATGAAGATCTAAAGCAATATCCCAAATCCCTAATTTTTTTTGATTTTTTCAAACCCTTGAAAACAAAATAAAGATGAAATCTTTAAGCTCTAAAACACTTTTGAAAACTTATAAAAACACTGGAGAGTATAGAATTTTTTGCCTCTAAAAAACTTATCAAAACAGTCCCCTAAATGGGGTATATATAGTCCCCATACAAAACTAGCCGTTGGAACTGTTTTTCATCCCTGGCGGCTGGCGGTCGACCGGCCCGGTCGACCGCCAACGGCCAAAAAAGTGACCGTTGGGGCAGCGGTCGACCGGCCCGGTCGACCGTGACCTGGAACAGAGAGCAGAGCTGGGTTTTTCAGAGAGCAGAGCTCTCTGGACGGTCGACCGGGTCGGTCGACCGGCCCCCCAGCCAAAACTGTCGTGCACGTTTGTGCACGTCGGTAGCTCGGTCCACCAATCCGGTCGACCGGCAGAAGCCAGACCAGACTAATAAAGGGATTGAAAACTTGGTTTTTATTTGTCAAATAAATCCCACAAAATCTCTAAAAATCCACAAAAATAAGTTTAGTATAATACATTGAAATACAGACTTGTGTGAAAAATTTCAACACAAATTTCAAACTTTTTGAACCATTTTTGTGTTATGAAAATATTTCTCAAAACCAAAATCCGTATTTTTCCAAACTTGGATTTTTCAAATGAAAATTCATTTTGTCCAAAACTCATCCAAATACAAAAACATGATATTTAAACACTTTGAAGTAAGTTGCATATGGATATAATCCAATATACATGAAATAGATATATATATATCAATGTTTTTGACAATAATTCAAAAAACAAGTTTTGTTAAAACACAAAACCTAAATACATGAATAGGTATGTCAAACTAAGTTTATTGAAGATATGAAACATACATGTATATAGAATGAATCTAATATACATAAAGCCAAGTAAACTTGTTTTGAATCTATCTATTCATGAAAACCAAGATCGGTTAAACCAAAAACCGAAAACCAATAAACATAAAAACTTAAACAAGTGTGTGTGTTGTGAACTTGAGCATATCACACTATCTAGTCTTTACACGTGGATCTAAAACAAAAACTAAACTATGTACCGAGGTCTTCTTGATGAACTCCGTCTTCAAGCCGACTCGATTCAAACCGTGATCCACCGAGCTTGACTCCATCGAGTGCTAGATATGACTTTGTCGTTCGAGCTCTTGAATCACCAAGTGAGAAGCTCCAAAAATACCTTTGTTGAAGCTAATCACCTACTAATATCTTGGTTAAGAATATGAAAATAAACATCACAAGATTATTAGTAAACATAACTACATGAGTTAATCATCATCAAAACTAGAGTGGAAGGCCTCTGGGCCAACAATCTCCCCATTTTTGATGATGACAAAACTCATGGAGTTATATATGCATGGATTAAAGTTAAGTCAAGGAAGCTCCCCCTTAATACATGCATAGTAATAAACAATAAGATATGCAATAAATACTAAACATGACTATGCATAAAACAATGAAATGAATATGCTCTTGATACCAAACTAAGACATGAATATGCATAAACATGCTCTACCAAACTTTTAAAATAAATTCTTTTTCCTTTTTTTTAAATACATGCTCTTGATACCAATCAATTAAAAAATTAATCAATCAATAGAAGCTCTTGATACCAAAAAAATGAAAACTCAACTATATGCATGTCAACTATATGCATATAAACTCAAATACTTCTCCCCCTTTTGTCAATCATCAACAAAGGGGTCAAAGAAAATAATGTTCTCTCCCTTTTTGTCAAAAACAAAAAATCAATAAAGGGGTGACATTAAACAAATCAATAAAAAGATATATGCGATATACATTCATGAAGAGGAAGACGCTAAGTTAACTTCCCTACATATATGCATTACATGAAGAAAGGATGACAAGCCCTAATTCACATAACACATAATATGCAATGCATAAGAGGAGATGTGAAGCTCCCTCTACACACGTGTATTGCATAAAGAAGAGTTGTCAAGCTCCTCAATATAAAATACACTCAACATGAATCTATATGTAGAAGAGATGTTAAGCTCCCCTTACATATAGGCAATATAAATCAAAACATTTTTAATTTTCTTATTAAAACAAAATTTTAAGATATCTTAGTAAATCAAATTTTAAGATATCAATTTAAATAAACATTACAAATTTTGAATTTTTCTTAAATTAAGACATCACAAGATATAGATACCATATGAAATAAAATCATTTGTGATACCAAATTGAAGGTAAACAAATAAACATATTGATACCAATTGTAAGTATTTTTCATTTTGAACATATGATACCAAATTAAAATCAAAATCATTTTTCAATTATTTTTCATCATAAAGTATGGAAGTGGAAATCAAAGGTAAACAAAATACCAATTGAAAGATAAAATACGAATTTTCTCCCATAAGCTTGTATTAGGATACCAATTGAAAACTAATCAACTGAAACATAATAGATATTAAAAATCAAGCTTAGCATAATTAAAGTTTGTGTTCAAAAATATAGAGATATAGTAAGTACAAATAAAAACATATATATGAGTATACAAAAATGTCAATATTGATACCAATTGAAACGATCCAATGATACCAATTGAAAACATAATATGATCAAGTGTATAACTCATATTTCCTACCACCCATTTCATGCACAAGTTTAAAAAGATTTTCAATAATAAGCATACAAGGCATGGTTGCCCAACCAACAGCCCTTGAACGGGTAGGGGTTTTCAAAAATAGGTTTGAAAATATAGTATGTTTGAAAACTCTACCAAATGAAGAATACGAACTAGTTATAAGAAAAATTTGTAAACTAGTACGAAATCCTTCAAGTAAGGAATAAAACAAAAATATATTTCATGAAACATGAAATTCACATGATAGCTAACACTCAAAGACAATGAAGCATGAATATGATTCATGAAAACAAAGCATGAGTAAAGAAGAAAGGTGAGTGTACAAATAAAATGTGAAGAACATAATCATGAAAGGTAGGCAATAAGCTCAATTGAAATTCCTTTTAAACATGACTACATGAAAATTGTCAAAAACTAAATTTTCATTAAAAGCAATTTATACTTCAAGGCATATGTATGTATTAACAAAACAAAAAAAATACAACATATCCCTAAACACAATTGAGTCCATAATAAAGATTTGCATGAAAAGCAAATGACTCAAGGGGTATACATGTATATCTTAAGTTTTGGCAAAATAGACATATAAAACATGCATAAAAATGGGAATACATGTCAAATGTATGAATCATCAAAACTAGACTATACTAGTACATCTAATGGGTACAAATGAGCTTTCAAGCAAAAACATATAATGATCTATTTGTGGCCCACTATATGTACAAGTATATATCTTAGTTTTAATGAAAACTAACATCCAAACATGTAATCAAATCAAGAAGCATAAAAATCAAAACAAAAACTCATAAACATACATATGATCATTATGACAAATGCACATGCATTACATCTATGATATACATAATAGCTAAACAATGGTGAGAACACATTAAATATGGGTCCATATAAACATGGGTGATCTCAAATGCTATACATGCATGTCAATGGTCTAATAATCATGGCATTTAACATACTAATTAAAACATGCTAAAACTCAATAATGTGGAAAGCATGTAAATATAAACGGGAGTTAGAGATCGATACCAAAACCGATGAAGGCAACTCTCCAAGTTTCCAAAAATAAGGTGGCCCTCCCACCAAACTCCCCTTAAAAGTGAAGCATCCAAATAGTCCTCTTTAAGCTCGGAACGTATCCACTTCAAGGTACCATCACTCTCACGTCATGCGAGAGCCCACACCTACATTAAATACAATAGAGATGGTCTTTGGTACCCACACTCTTTTGGGTCCATGGGGGTTAGTTCCTTTCCTAACCCAAACAAATTTATTTGCTAAATTTGAATCATGTACATGATCATAGCAAAACATAGCAAGGTGGCCCTTACGTCCACAATGTGTACAAGTGTACACATGAACATACATAGTTTGATGGTTGTGACCGTGAGTAGCATGCGTATGCCGTGTATGGTGTGCATGCATAATAGGAACTTGTTTCTTTCGAAACATAGATTCCAAACATGTGTGGATCATGGTACAATGGCTCAAAGTGGAGCCCAAACAATCCACACTCTTCTTAAGCATACAAATATCATTTTCAATAGTGGAAGAAGAGGTGCATGCAATAGGTGAGCTAGATGGTAAAACTACACTAGCATGGCAAACATGTGAATCTATATCAATTTTCAAAGATTCATTTTTCTTTAAACAAACTTCTAAATCCTTTGAAATTGAAGCAATTTTTATTTTCAAAGAATCATTCTCTTTTACAACAAAATCAAGTTTTGAAGATATAACTTTATTTTTCTTTAAAACATCATTACAATCATTTCTATTTTTAAAATCTCGTTTTCTTTTAGGGCAAGGTCTAGTTGAGATTTAAGTGAGTTACATTCACTAGACATCTCTTCCTTCTCTTGCAAAACCAAATCAAGTCTAGAAGACAAATTTTCATTTTCTTTATTTAAAGTAAAAGTCTTCTTTTTAAAAGATTATACTTTTATAACAATTTTACACACAATAGAAAGTTCTTCATTTAAAGCATTTGGATCAACATACTCATTACTAGAAGAACTAGCATCATCACAATCTAATTGACATTCTGAATATACCTCAAGGGAGTCATTCCCTTGGACCATGTAGCATGCATCGTCGGATTCTCCAATAGATTCATCCTCCGCTTGGATTGGCAATTTGAGCTTGGAGGAGGTCAGCATGTTCCACACTGTAAAGGAGGAACCACAGTTAGAAACCATAGAAAGATATTCTTTATTAAGCGTGCATCTAAGTGCCTCAAGGGCTTGTGCATTGGCCTCTAAGTGCTTGCTATTACCAAGATAGGGTTTCTTGGTAGCGGCAAGGAAAATATGCAAGCCTAGGGTTTTTAGATACATGTACATCCTAAATTTTCACATGTCAATGTTGGAGACATCAAACATGGGAGGTGACAAGCAATCCATGAGTGTGTGTAAGTAATAAAAGTGTGCAAATGCAAATGATAGATTAGCAAACCAAGATCACACTCCTAGGTGGTTAAACCGAATATCAGGAGCGTAGGCTCTGATACCAATTGAAGGTACACTTAGAGGGGGGTGAATAGGTGTACGGCTAATCTAATAAACTAAATGCGGAATTTAAAAAAAAACTAATTGCAACTACACTTAATGCAACCAACGAGTGTAGCCGAATTCCCGGTGAAGGGCTCTGGACTAACTCCTCTTGATTCCTCTGAATAAGAGTTGAGGCGCTATATGAAGCTCTCGTGGTTAAGCACAAGTGATGCACACACAAACAAGCCAAGCATATAATATATGAATGTGCAATATGAATAGATGCAAGGCACAATATAAAGAGAGAGAGAGAGTTAGAGTCAATGGATCAAACGCAAACAACAAGATGTGTTTCGAGGTTCGAGCACCCAGCTCTACGTCCCCGCCTTCACCGAGAAGGATTTCCAATCCACTAACTTGTCCACCTAGGACTCCCACACAGGGAACCTCCACTGAGGATTTTGGGGTAATACAATAACAGGGAGTACCCAACTCCTCTCCAACCAATACAACCTCTCACAGAGGCAGTGCACAACCAACTCAATCACCACCTCACACAAGAGGGGTAGGCACCTTGCCAAACAACCACAATCCACCTCTTCACCAAGAGGGATATAAATCCAAACTCCAACTCTCACTAGAGGGAGCAAACCACAATCTCAATCCTCTCACTAGAGGGAGCCAACCACCACCCCAAATCAACCTCTACTTAAGAGGGATACAACAAATAGGAGGGTAACAACTAGGTGGTCTATCTCAACCACAAATAACTTCTTTTCCCACAAAATAAAAGATCCTATAGAGAGGATAGAATGATAGCTCAAGTGTGAAAATAAAGGTGTTTTGGAAATCAAATAACAAAGAAAAATTCTTGGGAAAACACTTGTAATATGATAGAAATGAAGATCTAAAGCAATATCCCAAATCCCTATTTTTCTTTGATTTTTCCAAACCCTTGAAAACAAAATAAAGATGAAATCTTTAAGCTCTAAAACACTTTTGAAAACTTGTAAAAACACTGGAGAGTATAGAAATTTTTGCCTCTAAAAAACTTATCAAAACAGTCCCCTAAATGGGGTATATATAGCCCCCATACAAAACTAGCCGTTGGAGCTGTTTTTCAGCCCTGGCGGCTGGCGGTCGACCGGCCCGGTCGACCGCCAACGGTCAAAAAAGTGACCGTTAGGGTAGCGGTCGACCGGCCCGGTCGACCTTGACCTGGAATAGAGAGCAGAGCTCTCTGCCAGTCGACCGGCCCGGTCGACCGGGGCTTTCCAGAGAGCAGAGCTATCTGGACGGTCGACCGGGTCGGTCGACCGTCCCTCCAGCCAAAACTGTGCACGTCGGTCGACCGTCCCGGTCGACCGACTCCCAGCTCGGTCGACCGATCCGGTCGACCGGCAGAAGCCAGACCAGACTAATAAAGGGATTGAAAACTTAGTTTTTATTTATCAAATAAATCCCATAAAATCTCTAAAAATCCACAAAAATAAGTTCAGTATAATACATTGAAATACAGAATTGTGTGAAAAATTTCAACACAAATTTCAAACTTTTTGAACCATTTTTGTGTTATAGAAATATTTCCCCAAACCAAAATCCATATTTTTCCAAAGTTGGATTTTTCAAATGAAAATTTGTTTTGTCCAAAACTCATCCAAATACAAAAATATGATACTTAAACACTTTGAAGCAAGTTGCATATGGATATAATCCAATATACATGAAATAGATATATATCAATGTTTTTGACAATAATTCCAAAAACATGTTTTGTTAAAACACAAAACCTAAATACATGAATAGGTATGTCAAACTAAGTTTATTGAAGATAAGAAGCATACATGTATATAGAATGAATCTAATATACATAAAGGCAAGTAAACTTGTTTTGAATCTATCTATTCATGAAAATCAAGATCGGTTAAACCAAAAATCGAAAACTAATAAACATAAAAACTTAAACAAGTGTGTGTGTAAACTTGAGCATATCACACTATCTAGTCTTTACACATGGATCTAAAACAAAACTAAACTATGTACCGAGGTCTTCTTGACGAACTCCGTCTTCAAGCCGACTCGATCCAAACCGTGATCCACCGAGCTTGACTCCACCGAGTGTTAGATATGACTTTGTCGTTCAAGCTCTTGAATCACCAAGTGAGAAGCTCAAAAAATACCTTTGTTGAAGCTAATCACCTACTAATATCTTTGTTAAGAATCTAAAACTAAACATCACAAGATTATTAGTAAACATAACTACATGAGTTAATCATCATCAAAACTAGAGTGGAAGGCCTCTGGGCCAACAAACACAACCTCTACAATCACCTCTACACAAAAGGGATAATAACAAATACAAAGAAGGTTACAACTCTTGGTGATCTCAAAGACCACAAATCAATTTTCCTCACAAAATAAGATCCTAATGGATAGGATAGATAGATTGCTCAAGTGTGAAAAAAATAAAGTGTTTGAAAATGAAAACAACAAAGGAAAACTCTTTTGAAAAATACTAGATATATATTGAAATGAAGATCCAAAAACCAATTCCCAAAGACTCTCTTTTTCTTTGATTTTTCAACACTTTAAAACAAATAAAGATAAAATCTTTTATCACAAAAACTCTTAAAAACTTGTTGCTAAAACACTTCAGAAGAAGAGAAAATTTGATCTTAAAATTCTTTATCAAAACAGCCCAAAGGGATGGGTAATTATAACCCATTCTAAAAATTAGCCGTTGGGTCAAAGTAAGCAGAAATTCTGCTGCCGGTCCACTGGCCAGTCGACCGGCCAACGGTCATATTTATGACCGTTGCAGCTTGCCGGTCGACCGATCCCAGGCTTTGACCTATCGGTCGACCGCTCGACCGACCAGGCCAGAACCAGAGAGCAAAGCTCTCTGGCCGGTCGACCGGGGCCAGATCCAGAGAGCAAAACTCTCTGGACGGTCGACTGCTCGGTTGACCGGCCCTCAAGCCATTTGGTCGTGCACGTTTGTGCACATCGGTCGACCGGTCCGGTTGACCGACTTCTGTCTCGGTCGACCGTCCGGTCGACCGTCCGGTCGACCGGCAGAAGGCCAGGTCAGATAAATTATAGGGATTAAAACTTGGTCTTTTTACCTTCTAACAAATCCCATAAAATACACATAACTTCCACAAAAATAAGTTTTTTTAAGATCTTTAAATTACAAGTATGTGTGACTAAAATTCAACACATATTATAAACAATTTGAACCATTTTTGTGATATTGAAATTTGGCTTAAACACAAAATCCGTATTTTCCAAAACTTGAATTTTTGAAATGGAAAACCGTTTTCTCCAAAACTCATGTAAATACAAAAACATGATATTGAAACAAATTTGAAACATATTGTATATGGATAGAATCCAATATACATATAAGATATATAACAATATTTTTGATATGAGAACCAAAATCGGTTAAACCGAAAGCCAAACATTAAACTTGTGTGTGTGAACTTGAGCATTATCAACACTAGTTATCTTTACACAAGATCTAAACAAACTAAACTAAACAAACTGAGGTCTTCTTATAGAATTTCTTCTCCAAGTTAACTTGATCCAAACACGATCCAACGAGTTTGACTCAACCGAGTGCTAGATGCGATCTTGACGCGCGAGCTCTTGAATCTATATGTATTAGCTCCAAAACTCCTTTGCTGAAGCCAAACACCTACTAAGATCTTGATCAAATATCTGAAACTAAATAGCACAAGATCATTAGTAAACTATAACTATAGGAGTTAATCATCATCAAAACTAGAGTGATGGGTCTTTGGGCTAACAATCTCCCCCTTTTTTATGATGACAAAACTCATGGAGTTATATAAGCATGGATTAAAGTTAAGATTCATAGAAGCTCCCTCTTAACTCATTCATAAAAATAAATATAAATATATTCAATGAAGTGCATAAAATAAAACAAACATATATGCATAAACAAGGAGATAAACATGCATAAACTCACCAAATTCTTCTTCCCTTTTTGCATAAACAAAACATATATGCATTTAAATAAGAAAATAGACATGAATATATAAACTCTCAAAATTCTTCTCCCCCTTTTTGTCAATTCATCAACAAAGGGGCGAAAACAAATCAAACAATATTTAAGATACCAATTGAAAATATACCAATTTATGATAAAGTTATATATCGAAACATTATGATACCAATTTATGATACCAATTGAAAATAAGCAAAATTTTTAAGATACCAATTGAAAATATCTTGTAAATTTTTGATACCAAGAGAAAATGAAACATTGTACATTTTTAATACCAATTGAAATATATATTGTAAATTTTGATACCAATTGAAATTAAAAACTAATTGAAAATACAAACTACATTTTTGGGTAAACACAACTCATTTTGCAGTAGGAATACCAAATTTAGAATAATACCAATTTAAGATTATTGATACCAATATTTAAAATGTTAGCATATACTAAAACAAGTATTTTTCATCATAAAGAGTGTGAGTAAGATACTAATTTAAAATAAAGTCGATTGAAAGATAAAACACGAATTTTCTCCCCCTTTATGAAATACTAATAAAAATAATGCATAAGCTTGTATAAGATACCAATTAACAAATAATTGACCTTAAGGACTAAATCAAGTTTAGCTTAAACATAATTTGTGCTTTAAGATGTAAAGATGTTGTAAGTACAATCAAATTATATATATATGTATGAAAATGTAAATACCAATTGAAATTGATACTATTGAAGTTTGAAGCATACATATATAGAAAACACAAATATGATTGTACAAATATAAAAATATCAATTGTGATACTAATTGAAAATATAATGAGAATCAAGTGTATAACTCATACCTACCACCCTATTCATGCACATGTTAAAAAGATATTCAATTTGAGCATACAAGGTATGGTCGCCCATCCTGCCGCCCTTGGAAGGAAGGAGATTTCAAAAATAGTATTTGAAAATTTTATGATAATCTTGAAAACTAATTGAAAACTCTTCCAAAAATGAAGAAATACGCAACTAATTTTATGATAATCTTGAAAACTAGTATGAGTCCTTCAAGAAAGGAATAAAATAAGAATATATTCATGAAAACATGAAAATCACTTAACAATTGACACTCAAAGTCTATAAAGTACATAAAAGACTCGTGAAAACAAAGTCATGAGAAAATATCAAGTAATATGAGTGTACAAGGATTATGTGAAAAGCATAATCATGGAAATAGGGCATATAAGCACATATGTAATTCCTTCTCAAAAACATGAAAATCATCAAAACTAACTGGGCTTCAAGGTATATGTATGTTTTGTCTAAACTAGAAGTATACATACATATCTCAAACACAAATGAGTCCATAATAGAATTTGCATGAAAAGCAAGTGACTCAAAGGTATACATGTATATCTAAAGTTTTGAACAAAATTAACATATACATGAAGCTAAACACTTTATCATAAAAAATATATACAAAATAGGGAATACAAGCCAAAATGCACTAATCATCAAAACTAGGCTATACTAGTACATCTAATGGGTACAAAGAGTAATTAAGTACAAACTATAAAAATCAAATGTGGCTCATTAGTTGTACAAGTATACACACAAGTTTTAATGAAAACTACATCTAAACAAGTAATTGAATCATGAAGTGCAAAATCATAAACATGATCATTAAGATAAATGCACGTGTTTTAGAGCTAGATATACAAAGTAGTTAAACACTAGTGAGAACACAAGGTATGAATCTATATGAACATGGATGTATCTCAAATACTATATATGTATATCACAAGTCTAATTATCATGGCATTTAAACATAATAATCATGAAAAATCAAAACATGCTAAAAATCAATACTATGAAAGTATGTAAACATAAATAGGAGTTAGCGATAGTTATCAAAACCAATAAGGCTAATCTCTAGGTCTCCAAACCATGGTGGTCCTCCCACCAAACTTCCTTGAAGGTGATGCATCCAAAGTAGTGTCCATCAAGCACAAAAAGCATCCCCCATCAAGGTACCAATACCCTCATGTTAAGTGAGAGCCCACACCTATATCAAATAAAATAGGAGTGAATTTTGGTACTCATATCTTATTTGGTCCATGGGGGTTAGCACCTCTCCTAACCCAAATAAACTTATTTCCAAAATTTGAATTATATATATTCTATCAAAACAAAATCTTGCAAGGTGGCCCTTACGTCCACAATGTGTACATGTGTACACATGAGCATTCATGATGCTATGTTTATGAACATGAGAAGCATATGTATGTCGTGGTTTGTGTGCATGCATAGGAGGAGCATGTTTCTTGTGAAACATGAATTCCAACTGTGTGTGGTTCATGGAACATTGGCTCAAAGTGGAGCCCAAACAATCAATACTCTTCATCAAAGCACAAATATCCTTTTCAATAATAGAAGAAGAAGTGAAGCATGCAATAGATATACTAGATGGTGAAGCATGGAAATATGTGAATTATTTTTCAAAGAGATTTTTTCCTTTGAAACCAATTCTAGCTCTTTTGAAATTGAAGCAATTTTTTTTCAAGGAATCATTTTCTCTTAAAACAAAATCAAGTTTTGAAGATAGAGCCTCATTTTTCTTCAAAACATCATTACGATCATTTTTATTTTTCAAAATTTCATTTTCCTTAAGGGCAAGATCAAGTTGGGAATTCAATGAGTCCCTTTCATTTGAAATCTCATCTCTTTCTTGCAAAGCCATATTAAGTTTTAAAAATAAATCCTTATTTTTTCTTTATTTTAAGACTTTTCTTTTTTAAAACTTTATATTTCTCAAGAAAATTTTCACATACGATAGATAGTTCTTCATTTAAAGCATCAGCATCCATATAGTCATCACCGGAAGAACTAGCACTATCATCTAGTTGAGTATCCGACTTTACTTCAAGGGAGTCATTCCCTTGGACCATGTAGCAAGTTTTTTCGGATTCATCCTCACTAGATTTCTTCTCCACATGTTTCGTCATTTGTAGCTTGGGAGAGGTCAAAGTGTTCCGCACTGCAAAAGCGGAATCACAATGAGAAATAATAGATAAATGTTCTTTGCTAAGAGTACATCTAAGTGCCTCTAGGGCTTGTGCATTAGCCTCTATATGCTTGTTATTACCAAGATAAGATTTCTGGGTAGTTGCAAGGTAAACATGCATTCCTAAGATTTTTTAGGTATATACTCATCTTAAGCTTCTATACATCGATGTTAGAAACATCAAACATAGGAGGGGTCATAAAATCTATGAGTGTATAAACTATATATGTGCAAATGTAAATACTAGATTAGCTAGCCAAGATCTCACTCCTAGGTGGTTAAACCTAATATCAGGAGCGTAGGCTCTGATACCAATTGAAAATACACCTAGAGGGGAGTGAATAGGTGTATGGCTAATCTAATGACAAATGATGCGTAATTAAAAACAAATTGTAACACACTAAGTATAACCACCGAATTTCTGGTGATAGGCTCTGGACTATTTCCTCTAAATTCCTCTAAATAAGAGTTGAGGTGCTATATGAAGCTCTCTTGCTTCAACACTAGTGAGGCACACAAACAATACCAAGCATATAAGATATGAGCAATATGAATCAATGCAAGGTATAAGAGAGAGAGAGAGAGAGTTTAAAGATAGTGGATCAATCACAAACATCAAGATATATTTTGAGATTCGAGCACCCAGCTCTACATCCCCGCCTTCACACAGAAGGATTTCCACTAATGCGTCCACACAGGACTTCTCACACAGGGAACCTCCGCTGAGAATTTAGGTAATACAAACTTGGAGTACACAACTCCTCTCTCAAACAAAAACAACCTCTACACAAGAGGCAAGACACTAAGCCACACAAGATCAACCTCTCAATAGAGGGATAGGCACAAAGCCAACACAATCACCTCTCACTAGAGGGATAGGCACAAAGCCAAAACTCTAATCTCAATCACCTCTATACTTAGAGGGATACCAACACAACCTCCTCAATCACCTAACAGCAAACACAAAAAAGGTTACAACTCTTGGTGATCTCAAAGACCCCAAACCAATTTTTCTCACAAAACAAGATCCTAATGGATAGGATAGATAGATAGCTCAAGTGTGAGAAAATAAAGTGTTTGGAAATGAAAATATCAAAGAAAAACTCTTGAAAAAAATACTAGATAGATATTGAAATGAAGATCTAAAAACCAATATCCCAAATACTCTCTTTTTCTTTGATTTTCCAACATTTTAAAACAAATAAAGATAAAATATTTTAGCCTAAAAACTCTTGAAAACTTATTGCTAAAACACTTAAGAAGATGGTAAAATTTTCTCTTAAAATTCTTTATCAAAAGAGCCCAAAGGGATGGGTATTTTATAACCCATTCCAAAAACTAGTCGTTGGGTCAAAGTCGGCAGAAATTCTACTGCCGCTCGACTGACCGGTCTACTGGCCAACGGTCATATTTATGACCGTTGCAGCTTGTCGGTCGACCGCCCGGTCGATCGATCCCAGGTTTTAACCTATCGGTCGACCGGGGCCAGAACCAGAGAGTAAAGCTCTCTGGCCGGTCGACCGGGGCCAGATCAAGAGAGCAAAGCTCTCTGGAGGGTCGACCGCCCGGTCGACCGGCCCTTAAGCCATTTGGCCTGCACATTTGTGCATATTCGTTGACCGGTCCGGTCGACCGACTTCTGTTTCGGTCGATCGTCCGGTCGACCGGCGAAGGCCAAGTCAGATAAATTATAAGGATTAAAACTTGGTCTTTTTACGTTCTAAAAAATCCCATAAAATACACATAAATTTCACAAAAATAAGTTCTTTTAACATCATTGAATTACAAGTATGTGTGACTAAAATTCAACACATATTATAAATAATTAGGACCATTTTTGTGATATTGAAATTTGGCTTAAATACAAAATCCGTATTTTTCAAAACTTGAATTTTTGAAATGGAAAACCGTTTTCTCCAAAACTCATGTAAATACAAAAAGATGATATTGAAACAAATTTGAAGCATATTGTATATGGATAGAATATAATATATATATGAGATATATATCTATATTTTTGACATGAAAACCAAAATCGGTTAAACCGAAAATCAAACATTAAACTTGTGTGTGTGAACTTGAGCATTATCAACACTAGCTATCTTTACACAAAATCTAAGCAAAATAAACTAAATAAACTGAGGTCTTCTTGTAGAACTTCTTCTCCAAGTCGACTCGATCCAAACACGATCCAACGAGCTTGACTCCAACCGAGTGCTAGATGTGATCTTGACGCGCAAGCTCTTGAATCTACATGTATTAGCTCTAAAACCCCTTTGTTGAAGCCAAACACCTACTAAGATCTTGATCAAATATCTAAAACTAAATAAGCATAAGATCATTAGCGAACTATAACTATATGAGTTAATCATCATTAAAACTAGAGTAATGGGCCTCTAAGCCAATAGGTTTTAGGGCAACGGGTGAGAAAACACCCCCAAAACTTAGAACTCGAGCAAACAAGGCCACAAAACTAAGGATTTTTATTTATATGAACCATTTTTAGGCGTGAATACTTATGCTTTATGAGGCGCAAATACTTAGTTTAATCAGAGAAATTTTTATAAATAATTTTTTTATAAGGCATAAGAATCTTTGTTTTAGAACTCTAATTGTGTAAATGTATAAAGTATGCATATTTCATCAAGGTAAAAATTAAGACTAAATTAATTTTTCAATCTTTCTACCTAACCTAAAAATCAAACAAATAATTTTATTTTGACCAAGTATAAGAAATCCTAATTATGATTCTCTTATTCCTTAAAATTAACTTAATTTCTTACAAAAATTAAGTCAAAGTATTATTTTCTTTTTCAAAAAGTTTTAAGAAAGGATATATATATATATATATTAGTAAAAACCAAAATTAGTATGGTAATAAACCCTCCCCTGCGCCTATCTCATGCATTGTCCTCAATGTATGAATGAAATGCAATAATACATGCAAAGATGAAAGGGAAGGAAAATTGTCACCTCAAGGTGGTGCTTCCGGTGGTGGTCTCATTGGGCTAAGCGTTTCTGCCCAATCTAGATACTGTGGATTTTCATGAAACCCACCTTTCATGACCTCTTTCCTATTAACTTTTTTATACTCCCCAGTATGAATAGGATCATGCAAGATCCTAGCATGAAATTTTTTCTGGTTATATGACCAGTCTTGAGATATTATCACGGAGTCATATTGATCTAAATTTGGTCCAACAGTGAAATATGGTTTTATGGAATGGATGATTTGGCTCAATAATGAAAGGATGGGAACCGATACTGACTTGAGAATAAAACTCAAATCAAATTTAGGTTCAAGAGTCAGAGTTGGTCATGAGTTTGGTTCAAATTATAGGATTGAAGTTCACATTTATTTCTCGACAATGAAATGTAACTATCCAAAATAGGTGGTTCATTTCAAACTCTATAGGGACAGGAATTAGTGTTAGCTCCAGAATTAGATTGAAATCTGGTAAGGATACCGGAGTCAACATCATTTCAAAAAGTGGAACTGAATCACGATATTGGAAATCGGTGTCATATTCATCTTCAAGTTCAATCTTATTATAATGAAAACTTACCAATTTGTCAATGGGTTAGTATTAGTTAAGTTCAAAGTTTTGCGGTGAAAACGAATCTTGGTCACTCAAGATACCATGATTCTTGATTTCCATCAATATGGTTAGAAGTACCAGGAATAGTCAAGGATTAGGTAGGGAGAGTTTTCTCATTCCTATGCATGTTTTCCAATCGACTAAGTCTTTCTTCTATCATATCAATGGACTGGGTAAAGGAATCGCTTTGAATCATAGATTCCATACTCTCTTCAAAGTCAATAGGTTCTTTTTGTTATGGTGAGACTTGAAAATTGAATTACGGATCTTAGATTTGGGAATTGTTTGGGAAAATTGAGTCCGTTTGAATAATGATTGTTTGGTCTCTTCTTCCAAACTTAATAATGATATTTGCATTATGAAGAAGAAAAATGATTGTTTGAGCTCTACTTTGAGTCAATGTGCATTTAATCACTCTAAATTGGAATCCATATTTCGCAAGAAACAAATTTCGCATGTTCATGCACAAACCCTACGGCATGCATATGCACTCCATGATCACACCCATTCTCATATGCATGCTAGAGTGTATAAAGGTACACATTATGGCCGCAAAGGCCATCTTGTAAGATTTTACTTTGATAGATTAAATTATATAAATTTTGCAAATATTAATATTTGGGTTTAATTTGTTTCTAACCTCCGTGGACCCAAAAGAAATGGGTACAAAATTCCCACCTCTTGTGTTTAATATAGGTGTGGGCTCTCACATGATGTGAGAGGTATGGTGCCTTGGTGGTGGATGCATGAGCTAGATGGACATATCAAATTGATGCATCACTATCAAGGATCTTTGGTGGGAGGACCACTAGGGTTTGAAGACTTAGAGAATAATTTATATGGCTTAGTAACTATCTCTAAACTCTTATTTTAGTTTAAATGCTTTTATATTTGATAATTTTTAGCATGTTTTAGTTTTAATGCTCATTATGTTAAATGATCGTGTTTTATACTTCATGTGGTGAATACTTGTTTAGATGTAGTTTTCGTTAAAACTTGTGTTTATACTTGTACAAGTAGTGAGCTAAACTTGATTATTATATGTTTGTATCATGCTCATTTGTAATCATTACATGTACATGTATAACCTAGTTTTGATGATTCTTTCATTTATACTTGTTTTTCGTATCTTTGTACATATTTTGCTTCATGTATATGTTATTTTTCTCTAAAACTAATAAATATATATGTATACTCTTGAGTCACATGCCTTCATGCAAATTCTATTATGGACTCGTTTGTGTTTAGGATATGTATGTATATTTTTAGTTTTGATAGAACACACATATGCCTTGAAGTTTGTTTAATTTTGATGAAAAATAAATTTTTATAATTTTCATATGTTTTGATATTTTGAGGTTTATTGTTTATTTTCATGAATATGCTATTCATATGATTCTTGTGTACTCACATTTTTTTTTACTCATGACTTTAATTTCATGAGTTTTGTATGAGCTTTATAAATCTTGAGTGACAATTTTTGTGTACTTAGCAATGTTTCATGACATATATATGATTTGGTTTCTTTTTTGAAGGATCTTTAACTAGTTTTTTAAAAATTACTTTAAACTAGTTATTTATTCTTCATTTGATAGTGTTTTTAATTTACAACTATTTTCAAATCTTATTTTTTAAACTTCTACCCGTTAAGGGCGGTTAGATGGGCGACCATGCCTTGTATACTCTTATTGAATATCTTTTAAACTTGTGCATGAATAGGGTGATAGGTATGAGTTATACATATGATCTTCATGAAATTTAATTCTTATATACTCATATTTGTTTCTTATATATGTATGCTTCAAATTTCAATTAGTATCAATTTCAATTGGTATTACCATTTTCATACATACATATATATAATTTGATTGTGCTTATTTTATAATGTCTTTATATTTTTTAAGCACAAATTATGTTTATGCTAAGCTTCATTTTATTTCAAATGTTAATTGTTATTATTACAAGCTTATGCATTGATTTCAATTGGTATTTATTTGGTATCAAAATGTATTTCATGTTTCACCTTCAATTTGTATCAAAATCTACTATTGGTATCTTAAAAAAAATTCGACAAATGGTACCAACTTTTATTTTGTCAACTACAGTTTGATTTCATTGATATCATAATTCATTTTATTGACATCAAGAAATTTTAAAAATTTGTTCTAAAAAGTGGTTTCAAAATTTATTGATATGTGTTGCTTATATGCAAGGGGAGCTTAACATCTCCTCTATATATAGATTCATGTTGAAGTATATTACACATATAGTAGAGCTTGGTCTCTCTTCCTTATGTGATACACGTGTGTAGGGGGAGCTTAACATCTCCGTTTATACATTGTATATTATACTTTATGTGGGTTAGGGTCTATTCATCCCTTCTCCATGTAATGCATGTATGCAGGGGGGCTAACTTTGTGTCTTTCCTCTTCATGAATGTATATCACATATACATCTTTGTTTTTGGTTGTCTTCACCCCTTTGTTGATGAATTGATAAAAAGGGGGAGAAGAATTTTGAGAGTTTATATATGCATGTTTATATCCTTATTTATGCATATATGTTTTGTTTAGTTCATGCATTTCATTGAAAAGCTATTTGTTTATTGCTATGCATGAGTTAAGGGGGAGCTTCTATGAAGCTTATCTTTAATCCATGCATATATAACTCCATGAATTTTGTCATCATAAAAAAGGGGGAGATTGTTGGCCCAAAGGCCCATCACTCTAGTTTTGATGATGATTAACTCATATAGTTATAGTACTAATGATCTTGTGCTTATTTAGTTTCAGATATTTGATCAAGATCTTAGTAGGTGTTTAGCGTCAACAAAAGATTTGAAGTCAAGTTTTGAAGCTAGCATATGTTGATTCAAGAGCTCGCGCATCAAGATCGCATCAAGTACTCAAGAGGAGTCTAGGTCATGGATCAAGGTTTGGACCAAGTCAAGATAGAGAAGAAGATTTTCAAAAGAAGATTTCCAAGAGAACTCGTGTCATGTCTGTAAGTAAGATTTTGTTTCAGATAAAACGTAAAGGATAGATTAGTTGTGGATTGCTCAAGCTCATACACACACAAAAAATTTATATATGTTTTCATAAAATAATTTTAGTTTTAGAAAATATCGTTTTGATTTTTGAGCTTAAAAGTATACATCCTTATGTTTCATGATTAGATTTCATCAAAACAAATTCATATGGCTTATATGTGTTTGGATTTTATTCATACACATTATTGGTTCAAACGTTTAGAAAAACTTATTTGATGCTTCTATATCATATGTTTAAGTTTTGTATTTATCAAAACTTATTTTAGAGCTTATTGTCAAAAACATAGATATTTCATCTTATATGTGTATTGGATCATATCCATACACACTAAGCTTCAAAAGTGTTCAAAGTATCTTGTTTCTGTATTTGAAGAAGTTTTGAAAAAATTATTTTTCAAATTAAAGATTGTTTTTAAAAATACAGATTTTTGTTTAAGGCAAAATTACTATATCACAAAATGGTTCAAAATGCTTGTAATATGTGTTGATTTTTTTATTACACATATTTGTACTTCAAAGTATTTTAATGAACTTATTTTTGTAGAATTTATGTGAATTTATGAAATTTTATAGGAGTTTATAAGATCATGATTTAATCTTCAAAATTATTTGACCTGGCCTTCTGGTGGTCGACCGATCCAGAAGTCGGTTGATCGGGAGATCGACTGATGTGCACAGAAACGTGCATAGCTTTTGGCTTAAGGGCCGGTCGTTCAGGCGATCGACCGATCCAGAGAGTTAACTCTCTGGATCTGGCCCCGGTCGACCGGGCGGTCAACCATCCAGAGAGCAAAGCTCTCTGGAAGCTCTCTGGATCTTGCCTAGTCGACCGATAGGTCAAGTGCAGGGTGCGGTCGACCGGGTGATCGACCGGCAGGCCCTAACGGTCAAAAATAGGACAGTTGGGCAGTCGACCAGCCGGTCAACTGACAGGTCATCTGACCTGCAGTTTGACCCCAACGGTTATATTTTTGAACTCTATATAAGGAGGCTATTTTGGGCTGTTTTATACATGATTTTAAGAGGGTTTCAAAGCCAGTTTTTCCCATCTCTCTTTGAGTTTTCTCCACTTGTATTAGGGCTAATATTTTCATATCAAAAGGAGAGTTTTCAAGAGTGTTTTCAAAGAGCTTTCTTAAGTTTTTCACCACAACTCTATCTTATTTTTCTCACACAAACTTGAGCTTTCCATTGCCATATCTATCCTATAGGAGCTTTGTTGTGAGAGTATTTTTAGGTGATCAAAGTGTTGAGATCACCAAGTGTTCATCTTTGTATTTGAGGAGGCGAACTTGCGGGTTCGTGTTGTGACGAGTTCTTGTGAGAGCTCGGTGTAAGAGATATGACCTTGGCAAGCTAGTGTACTTGCGTGTGTTGTTCTTGCGGGAACAAGTGAGGGACTTGCGGATATAAGAGTTCTAGTGTGAACTCGTTGTAGGTGTTGCGGCACCGAGTGATCTTGCGAGATCGATTCTAGTAAAAATCTTTCATAGTGTTGAAGGCGGGGACGTAGAGGAAGGGTGCTCGAACCTCAAAATAATTCTCGCGTGTTTGCAATTGCTCATCTCTTTCTCTCTCTCTCACTTGTGTTTATATATCTTACATGCTTATATTGTTTATCTCTTTATATGCTTGATATACTTGTGCCTAATTGATATATGCTTGGGATTATTTGCTCATACTTGTATTCAACTAAGAGAGTCATAGTGGCACCTCAACTCTTAATCTAGAGGAATCTAGAGGAGATAGTTAAGAGCCCTTCACCAGGAATTCATCTACGCTATTTTGTTATACTTTGTGTGTTAGCTTAATAGCTTTAGTTTGCATAAATAGTATTTTATTCTGCATCATTCGCATTAGATTAGCTTGTACACCTATTCACCCCCCTTGATGTATTTCATAAAGAATAAGAAAACCTAGCCTACAGCTCTGCAACCTCGTTTCTGTCCCTCAACATGAGTATTTATAGGTAAAAGAACACTCTGGTAGACGAGACGAGACCACAGGTCAAAGATTGACACGTGGGCCCACCATAATGCCATGGATTCACGACAATACCAGGGACTTAGTCCCTGGTTTTGCTCCGATGCTTCGTCCAGCTTCGAGATGCTTCTATATGAATCTGGCTTTTGGTAAATTAGACCCGTACTTTTTCAAATTCGTCCCTAATTTTTAAATCTAATGTATCTTCTAGAAGCTCTCTAGATTGGTCTCCAAGAAATGTAATTTAATTATTCAAAATTGGGTTAGCTCTCTAAATTGGTCTGCAAGATACCCAAAATTTGGTTTAATTGGCTCTTATTTCAACTTTGCCCTTAACTCTCGATTATCTAGAAAATAGACCAAAACACAGTTTAGAAGCGATATTTTATTTATAACAAAGTAGGAAAATATGATATGATGATATAGAATTACAGACTAATCACACCCCCACACTTATCTTTTGCTCGTCCCAAGCAAAACAAGAAAACAAAAAAAACTAAACTAAGAAAGTTATTACACCACTTTCACAGGTAACGCGATTGCATTAAATGTGTGCAATAAGTCATTAAATCTCTAAGTTTCCTTTAGAAGAGGAGTTTTGTCTCCTGACGGTTTTCAACAGATTACACCCACAAAATTCATAAAGAAAAAAATTAAATTTTAGCGTTTTTTAAAAACTTTTTAAAAGAGAAAAAAGTTTTTGAAATATTTTTGCAAAACTAAGTGATCTAAGGTCATAAGTTCACCAAAAATTATTCGTTCTTAAACATAGTCTAGATGCAAGATTTTGTCATCAATTAAGGCAAGAATTCAAAATTGAATTGAATATTTGATCTTTCACAAAACCTAGATAATATGCACTTCGTATTTAGTGTAGATTTTTAGAGTGTCAACTCTAATTATCAAGTCATTTATTCATTTATATATGTTAGGTGGGAAAATTTGAGAGGTACGTGTAAATTCTTTATGTAACTGTAAAGAAAGTTACAACAACAATTGAAACTCCCGATTACAAGAGAGAGAAGATATTCAAGCTCAAATCTTCTCTTTATTTAATGCTAGGTTCTTGATGCAGTGGTAGAAAGTGAATCTTATTTTTCGTTGACCGGGTGAGTATCACAGTCTTCTGGAAATCTTCTCTTCAGACTATGGACGGAGTAGCACAGCTCTTGTCCAATAAAATCTCAAAGAGATTTGAGGCAAAAATAAACTTGTACTCAGCAAGTTGTTAGAAGAGTTAAACTCTTAAGTATTTCTCAGCTAGATGCTCTGATCACGATTCTCTCAAAATCGACCAAAACTTCTCTCCCCCTTTAGTAGTGAACTGATCTATTTATAGGGGTTTCAGGGGTAAAACTGTCCCCTAGAAGCCCTTCATAATGGGGGTTAACTCTCTCATTACGTAGGCAGTAATTAACCCAGTGATGAGGGCAGCTATAACAGAGACGCAGGGTTCCTCTGTAGTTGAACACGGGCTTTGAGCCTCGCGTTTAGCCGTTGAGGTAACACTTGAGCTTCGCATTTGGTTGAAATACGAGCTTCAAGTTCTGCGTCAAGCTTTATGTGAGACACGGGCTTCGGACCCTGCATCTTGGTCATTGCGGTGGGTTTCGACCCTCGCGTCTTAGTACTGCGGTGATGCTGAGATGCGACTTTCAAGCTCTGCATCTTGGTACTGCAGTGATGCTAAGACGCAACTTTCAAGATCTGTGTCTTGGTACTGCAGTGATGCTGAGATGCGGCTTTCAAGCTCTACGTCTTGGTACTGCGCTAGTGACTGTGATTAGCCTTGCGTCCGAAGTTTGGACTCTATTTTTTGATAACTTGTTCTCAGTGATTTTTAGACAGTCTAAAGAACTCCCTCCAAAGTTTTTGATATTCCGCGGTTAACTAAGACAGATTTCAAAATACTTTGAACTTTGGCTGAATTCATACTTCTCATGATTGAACTAACAATCATTTGAGATACTTTGAGCTTGATCCTGTCTGAAATGTGGTCTTCGTGAGTGTAATGTAAAACCCTTTGAAGCCACTAGAGATGATCGTCATGAGTTTCTAGATACGCAGTCCAAACCTCCTCGATGGCCTGAGCTGGTTATTGTTGTACTGTTGAACTGGGAGGAATAGTCATCTGCTTGTGCCAGTGTACTGTTAAACTGATTGCAGAAGCGAAGACTGAATGCAAGTCTCGTAAACGCAGAGGTCATGTTGCTTTAGAGACACAATCCTCATTCGAAGTGGAGAAACGTCTATTATTTTACTGAAGAGGCGCAACCTTTGAAGGGACGCGATCTTTGAAGTGAAGACGCAGCTCTCACTCTGTTGAATAGACATAGCTCTTACTTTGCTGAAGAGACACGACCTTTGGAGGGATGCGGCTTTGTTAAACGCAAGACCCAAGTTCTGGGCGCATTGAGGGGACGTCTTTCCCTTAACGTGCAAAATTTACGTCTGTTCAAGAGGCGTGCCACGCGTCGGGCAAAGATTGGGTCTCAAGACATGCGCCACGTATCTCTACAGATCACTGTGTCTATAAAAAGACAACAGTCTTTCAAGAGTCATCATTAGACTCTTCTTCTTCTCCGCTGAGCCTTGTGTTGAGAATTAAGAAAAGCTTAAAACTTTTTCCACTTTCGTTCATCTTTAACACCGATTTCACAGTTGAAATAGCACCAAAGACCAAACATGTTGCCTCGTCTTCGAGCGCTGTCACTCCAGAGGCTCAAATGGGTGTTCCTTCTACGTAGGAGGCCCCTGTTTCAGGTAATAAAATCATCTGGACTGGTTTCCACCATTAAAGGGCTTAAAGAGTTTCCTTAACTCTTAAGTCTCTTTTGCATGTGAACCGCTAACGCGAGGCTCATACCCGTGTTTGATTTTCAGATGCGGCTCTTGTGCTGGTAGGCAAGATGCGGGTTTGACGACTTCTGCGTCTTCGCTTCATTAGCTTGGGTCTGCGTCTGTTTGTTGAACGCGGGCTTCGTCGAGCCTTGAGTTTTGACCCCAATACTCATAATTTCTCTAAGTGAGGAAGGTTCAGATGCGAACTTCATGTGATCCTCGCGTCTTTAAAGCCAGACGCAGGCTTCACTAAGTCTCGCTTTGAGTGCAATACTTAGAAAATTTTCTAAGTTTGTGGGTTTTAAAATGCCGACTTCATGCGAGCCTCGCGTCCTTGAGCTTAGATGTGGGTTTTGCTGATTCCTGCGTCTGGATTCATTCTCGCATTTGAGCTTCACACTTATCCATTTTCTTTTAGATTTTTGACTAGGTATTGTCCTTTTTGCAGTGCGATATTCTTCAACCCTTTGTCCAAGAAGTGCCACTTTGGGCACATAGATGGCGCTGATTCGAATTTGACCTTTGCGCTCTAGAGGATTGCTCCTGTGACTACTGGTAAGTCAAAGGAGCGAAACGATAGGATCATCAAGGCCAATATGCTGACCCTTCGGGAGATCCTTTCTGATGGCCAGTTCGAATCGGATTCCCGTGCTCTGCTAAGGAAATCTGACTTCTTCTTTGGTGACGCCATCAGTGAGGAAGATAGGATCTTATATGACGGAGAGTATATGTGGCTCTGCCAGATAGGGAATAGGAAGTTTTTCCTTCCCAACATGGAGAGGATGTATCCCTTATCCTATCTTCAGCACATGTCGGTGCATCACGCGATGGAGTGGGATCTTTCCTGGTTTGTCTTCAGCGTGTCTCTCGGTAGATTGGGTGCAAAAGAAGCATATTCTGCTGGCCACGGGAAAGATGTATTTGGTTTATTTCCCAGGCCAGTCAGGGCTGAGTATCCGAAAGGAGAAACCCCGCAGTTGGCCACTACCTTCATTAACCAATTCCTGAAGGTGAGGGGTGATTTTCCTACTGACTTTCGTCCGCCCAGGTGGGTCCACTCTTCCGACAAGTCATGGTGGAGCAGGATGGTTAGATTTGTTCTTACCGAGCTCAGGATTTCCTGACACAAGTAGGTTTATACCGTTCAGTTAGGGCCTTATAGTATGGCCTCCCGCAGAGCTCCCACAATTTTATGGCATCCTGGAGCGTTACAATTCCCTGACGGGCACATTTTTTACTCCAGTCGGAGAGATGGGGCTCACTCTTCATGAGCTATATGAAGTTTTGGGGCTAGTCATGGGGGATGCCCCTTATGAAGAGTACGCTCCGACCTCTGAGGAGCTTCACCTCTTGAGAATAGAGGATCCTCAGGTGTACGAGACATATTGGGAAGTATTGTGCCACTTTCACATCTGCGGACAGACATCCACCTGGAGGAGCAGGGGCGTTAAGCAGATGTCTTGGGCAAGCTATCTGTTCAACGGCATAAATGAAAAATCTAGCCTAGTGACTAGTCTGGCCCCTTGTACTGATGAAGAGATCGCTGAGAGGATTAATGCCTCCACAAGCTCCTATACTACTGAGTCAAATGAGGACACTTTCAAACCTGACATAGTTTTTGAAAGTTTTCACCATCAGGCCCGAATTCCCATATCTGACCAGGCTCTATGGTGGGTTTCCTCATACTATGGCTAAAGCATTGTGTGATGCCAGCGCTACCGCACGAAGTAATCGTTGCTGACATGGTGTACCCGGCAGTCCTGCTAGCACACGAGAAGTCAATCTCCCTTCTCCCGACAATGGTAGCTGGGATTCAGTTCGGGTTGCGAGCGCTGACCAAAAGCCTGTGCCAAGTGGAGGCCATTGTGGACCCCCAGGACAGGCCAGTGGTAGATTCGGAAGGAAGGCCAGAAGTGAGGACTCCTAATCCCAGGGTCGAGCTTCCATATACGTACCGATGGCCTAGTACGTTATGCACTGCCCTTCGTTAATGATGGCAGTGTCTCCTTCCGAAGGCTTCATTCCTTTTGTGCAAAGGCTGAAGAATTCGAGATGGTCTCACTACTATATGTATTTTGTTCGGAAATCCATTCTGAGCAGCTCGAATTATCAGCTCGACTGTTGCTTCCTCGAGATTTTCAGAGCGTCATACGGGGATAAGTTTGCTGACCTTGCAGGACCAGATTATTTCACAACGCTGCCATCTAGAGTTTTCAGGTGGCTAATCAACATTCGGCCGGATATCTAATCTTCCAGCAAGGTGACTCATGTACGATCGAGCCTTACATGCCAAGTCGTTTTGCTCGACAGTTTGGCTATGATCAATTATATGTCGGCAACCCTAACACTGGACTTCGCTTTAGTTGTAACTTGTTTGAAGGTGCTCGGGCATGGTACTACGGTGTAGCTGGATGGACGAGAGCTGTTTTCAACCTGCCTCACAGGACGCCCAATTGTCATACCAGCTTCAGTTTCTGCACGTGGTACTTCCTCGCTAGTAGGGTGCCTAGCTTCAGAATAAATACCTCTTGCATCAAGGCATCTTATAAAGCCAGATTGGATTCCAACAAACACTTGTGAGGTATGACCGAGTACCAGGCAACGAGAAGGAGGAGGGGGCGAGTCTAGGAGTGAGGTCAGACAAACATAGATAGCAGCCGCAGAGCCAGAGCCTCAGATAGTAGCAACTAAGGAGCAACTCGCCAAAAGGAGTTGGCAAGCTATGGCCAAACGTCCCCGTAGCTCTACTTCCCATGGTGAGCCCAACCCGAAGAAGGCCAGGAGAAGATCTGAGACTGAAGCTTCGACCCGAATGCCTGAAGTAGTCCCTCCTGGTGCTGAAGTGTAAAAGGAGGAAGAAAAAGAAGGGGAGGAGGAAGTCCCTACTCTTCGCTTTCAAGGTCTGCGTAGTAGGGGCCCCGCGATCCTAGTGGAGGGAGAGCTTGTGGATGAACCCGTGATTGAAGCTAAACCTGCACACAAAATACGAGATTATAGAACTTAAGAAGAAGTGTGCAAGTGCTCAATTCTTCCGCTATAGCAAGTGGCTATGCGGGTCGTGATCCACAAGGAGGGTTTGCGATGGAAGCGTTACAGTTCTTTATTGAAATCTTTTAAGAAAATAAAATGAAGGTTCTTCTCTGTTTTTAGTTATGAAAATGAAAAAAGAAAGTTATCTTAAAGTTAAAAGAAAATGGAAGATGAAGAAGGTGGAAAATCAGAAAACGATGAAAAGCGACTATGTACAATGAAGTGGAGAAGAAAGAGTTTGAGGAGGTGTTGATCTATACATAAAAAGTAAAAGAAAAGAGAGAGAGAAAAGTAAAGAAATACTTACCTAGGTTGAGTGTTGACTTACTTGGAAACCTTTTTGCAAGTTCTACCTTTTTACTTCGGAGGCGTTCAACGCATAGATCATAAACTCGAGCTCGGTCCCCGTGCACATTATATCGTCAAGCATAAGAAGAACGAAGTGATGCGGATCTTGGAAGAGGAGAACGTCTTCATGAACTATCGCTGGCTCTCACGTAGCTTGGTTATACTTGCTTTGGAATTCACTTGTACACTCAACAAATACAACCAAGGTAAAGTAGAAGAGGAAGAGGAAAGCAAAACAAATGTAAAGTAAAGCAGAATAGAAAACAAACAAAGCATTTACCTTTATTACTTGCTGAGACAATGAAAGAAAGGAGTAGGGTACATCGTCGGTGTCACTCTCAACATCAGCCCCTCTCTCTTACTTACATGAATCATCTTCTACCCTAAGTTACATACAAATTACATACATAAAAAGAAAGACTAAAAACCTAAACTAAGAAATGAAAACTAAGCTAAATCCTACTATGCCTTGACGTCCCATTTTCAGCGCAAGTACAGGCCTTTTATAGGCAAAACCCTAACCACCATGATCCCGGGGAGGTCGGGGGAGCAAACGCTCCCCGTAACTCCCCAAGATTGCCGCGAAAATGCGGCCCAAGCCTCGTTTCCGCGGCAAGGGTGTGGCCAGGTGGCCACACCCCGTTGGTGGGTCTCCTCGGTTTCTCCCTCTGACTTTATTTGGAGTTGGTTTTTCAGTTTGGCTCCGAGATTTTAAAGAAATGGCCTTGGATTCTTGGCTTTAACCGATCATCCTGAGAGGATTCTTCTCAACCGGTTTCAACCTCTTGATTTTGCCCTGATTTTGTGTGTGCGAATTAATTCTGATTTAATTCAGAATTCTGGTGGGCTTTTGGGCTCATTTCTCTTCATCTCCTTAAAGATTGGGCCTGCAAATAAATTAAACAAATAATTAGGACAATGCAGGCTTTTATTCTAAAATAAGTATGGAAATGTGACATTAAATATGCAACATTAGCAACCAATCACACCCCCATACCTATCTTTTGCTCGTCCTCGAGCAAAACAACTAAATTATACTAAGGTTTATTAGACCACTTTCGTAGGTCGCGCGATTGCACTGAGCATGTGCAATAAGCCGTTAAACCTCTAGGTCCCCCTAGAGGACGAGTTTTGTCTCGTGAGGGTTTTCAGCGGATTACACCCACAAAATCCATAAAGAAAGAGAAATAAAGAGTTAGTATTTTTGAAAAGCATTTTGAAAGAGAAAAATATTTGAAATATGATTGTAAGATCTAAGCAATCTATAAGTTATAGGAAAGCCGAATTTTTCATTCCTAAACTTAGTCTCTATTCAAAAATTTGTTATCAATCAAAGTAAGGAGTCAAACTGTGCTTCTCATCTAGTCTATTACTTTACCCTAAGTCATATGCACCTTGTGAATGTGAAAATTTTGACTAAGGGTTCATTAACTCTAACTCTTATGCCTTATTTATTTTTATATATATACTTTTTTTTTGTGGTATTATTCCTTAGTTTTACTAGGCTTTCTAATCTGCCCATGTAACGAGCCTTTATAATCGATGACTCCCAAACCAAACGGTCTTAGGGCACCAGGTGAGAAAACACCTCCAAGGACTTTAAGGACTCGAGCAAATAAGGCCACAAAACTAAGGATTTTATTATATGAACCTCTTTTAGGCGTGAATACTTATGCTTTATTAGGCATAAATACCCAGCTTAATCAGAGGATTTTTCTTTTCAAACTTATCTAATCATCTTTCGCATAAATACTAAGGCTTGCTTAGGCCAAAGCACCTAGCTAATCAATAATTAGACTTGTTTTTTTTTTTTTTTCAAACTCATCTAATTATCTTTTGCATAAATACTAAGGCTTTCTTAGGCCAAAGCACCTAGCTAATCAATAATTAGATTTGTTTATATATATATATATATATATATATATATATATATATATTTTTTTTTTTATAAGGCATAAGAATCTTTGTTTTTGAACCCTAAGTGTGTAAGTGTATGAAGTGTGCATATTTCATCAAGGTAAAGATCAAGACTAAATTACTTTGACAAATTATCTTCCTAACTCTATAAATCAAACAAATAATCTTATTTTGACCAAGTATAAGAAATCCTAATTTGGATTTTCCTATTCCTTAAAATTAACTTAATTTCTTACAAAAATAAGTCAAAATATTGTTTCTATTTTTCAAAAAGTTTTTAAAAGTAAAGAAAAATGTTAATTTTTTTTTTAAAGAAAAAGAAAAGTTATGTTAGACCCTCCCCCACACCTATCTCATGCAATGTCTTCAATGTATGAATTAATGCATAGATGCATGAAAAAGAAGAAAGGGAAGGAAAGTGTTACCTTATGGTGGTGGTTCCGGTGGTGGTCTGATTGGTCCACGAAACATGGCCCAATCAACTTTTCTTGGGTCTCGGAGGAACCCACCAGAAATTACATTAATATAACCCATGAAAAAGATGTGTCCATTAAGGATTTTTATTAAGTATATGACCCCATCTAATTTCCATATTCCATAACTAATTTCGGAGTCAAATTTGTCAACCACCTCGTCCCAGAATGGAGTATGAAATGATAGAATAGTTGACTTGGACTCAGGAAGGACAGGAACTAATACCGACTCAGGAAGGTGACTTAAGTCAAGTAAAGGTTCAGGAGTCGAAATAGGTTCAGAAATTGGGTCCAAGTCAAGAAGTTGAGACTCCAGTCCACATGTATTTTCCAACAATGGAATGTGACCTAATATGGGTGATTCCAGTTCAGGAATGATAGGTGGAGGAATCAAAACTGACTCTAGAATATTACTCAAGTTTGGTAACAAAACGGGAGTCAAAATTGATTGAGAAAGTTGAACTGGATCACAGATTTGAGAATCTAGGTCACATATCTCATTGAGTTCAATATCAAAAAATTGAGAACTTGCCAATTTGTCAATAGGATCTTCGAAAGTGTAAAGTTGGTCAAGTTCAACATGATCCTCAAAGATAGGTGATTCAATTTCTTATGAATTGGTACAGGATCCAATGTTGACTCTGGGAAAAGATTGAAGTCAGGTAAAGATACCAGAGTCATAATCGAATCAGGAAATAGAATTGAATCACTAAGTTGGGGTTCAGGATCATAATCATTTTCAAGTTCTATTTCAGGAAAAGGAAAACTAGCCAAACTATCAATATCTTTTTCAAAATTTGGAGTTTGGGCAAGTTCAAATGGTTGTTCTGAAATAGAATTTTGATTTCCAAAACAACATGACTCTTCGGCTCTAACAGAATGGTAAGTGACATCAGGACGGTGGGAACGTAGAGATTCAACCATCATATCTATGTCACGATTTCTAGCATTTTGAGCATGAGTCATGGCTTCTAGCATCTTTTCATAGTTGATGGGTTCATTGTCTTGTTGAAAAGATGAAGAGTTGTTTTGAAAGTGGTATTGAAATTGTGAGTCCATCAGATTTTGTGATTGTTGTTTGGACTCACGCGTACTCCGTTCCAAAATTGATGGTTTTCTATTTTGGACTGGTGGAACTGAGTATGACTCTTGAAAATAGTGTGGACTAGGTGGAGAAGGAGGACATCGTGGTTGAAAATTGGACTCGGGGTAGGTGAATCCCCACTGACTCTGTGAAGAGTTGAAATCGTTATGGAAATTATAGTCATACGATGGGGGACATGGGTTATATGGATTCGGATAAGACCAATCCGGCACACTAGGTTGGTTAAAGTCATGATATGCCGGGTTGGTAATATCCAAAAAAGAGTTTGATGTATAATATGGATTATTATTATAGTTGAAAAAATTATTATTATCAGCCATATCACACAATGGAATACAAACAAAAAGAAAGAAAAACACACAAATAAACAAACAAGAAGGAAAAAAATTCTAACCTAAGTTAGGGTAGACCTAGACCTAGACGACTCCTAACTGGTTAGACTGTCCACAGGAGGTTTAATGTAGACTTTGACCACAAGCTAATCAGCCAGGTCAGGGCAAGGTTGGTGGGAGGTTTTCCGTCAAAAGACGTTCCTTAATTAAATAACCACCAACCTTCGGGCTTTCGGCCCTTAATCCCTTTCCTAGACACTGATTTGGCAAGAGTCAAGTTCCAACACCTTTCCCCCTTAGGATAATCTCCTAAGTGAGTCCGAGATGTCCCTAGGGCCAACGTCTACTCATTTTAAGTTAGGCTTGGGTTAGTGAGTGCTTGGATTCTGATTTTTGGGCTAAGGAAGGGTGATTAAATCCCCACCTTATCTTATTATTGGGTGGTGCCCTTAAGATCAGTTTTTGTGCAAGTGTACAAGATAAATAAGATGCACTCTAAGCGATATAAATCAACTAAGAGATAGTCCTATTCTAGATGCAATGCAAACATACCTTGCTCCAGCACTCTTCAACAGTAAAAATAAATGAATTGAAAAAAACGCGTGCCTAAAATGCAAACGTCTAATCAATTTTTAACTTTTGCAGCAAATGTTTTACTGTTGATTATTAGCAGGTTTTTGTCATGGCATATAACAAATAAATAATTGCAGCAAACTAGAATTTGCAAACTAAGCAGCCCTGCAAAAAGCTGTTAGTAGTCAGCTCTTCCTTGCCGCGGATCCGCGGCTTTTGCCGTGGAAATGCGGCAATTCAGAGGGCAATGGGTCTTTGCTTTCTAGAGCAGAGGCCCAATACCACTTGTATGTCACTGCAATATTAATTTCCTGCTTTTCTTGCCCTGTAACCTGCAACAGAGAAGAAAACTCGTTTAGTTCAAAAAAAAATTTGCAAAAAAAATTCAGATTTCAATAAAAAACGTTTTACCCTCCCGGCAACGGCGCCAAAATTTGATTGAAGCTAAACCTACACACAAAATACGAGATTATAGAACTTAAGAAAGAAGATGTGCAAGTGCTCAATTCTTCCGCTATAGCAAGTGGCTATGTGGGTCGTGATCCACAAGGAGGGTTTGCGATGGAAGCGTTACAGTTCTTTATTAAAATCTTTTAAGAAAATAAAATGAAGGTTCTTCTCTGTTTTTAGTTATGAAAATGAAAAAAGAAAGTTATCTTAAAGTTAAAAGAAAATGGAAGATGAAGAAGGTGGAAAATTAGAAAACGATGAAAAGCGACTATGTACAATGAAGTGGAGAAGAAAGAGTTTGAGGAGGTGTTGATCTATACATAAGACGTAAAAGAAAAGAGAGAGAGAAAAGTAAAGAAATACTTACCTAGGTTGAGAGTTGACTTACTTGAAAACCTTTTTGCAAGTTCTACCTTTTTGCTTCGGAGGCGTTCAACGCATAGATCATAAACTCGAGCTCGGTCCCCGTGCACATTATATCGTCAAGCATAAGAAGAACGAAGTGATGCGGATCTTGGAAGAGGAGAACGTCTTCATGAACTATCGCTGGCTCTCACGTAGCTTGGTTATACTTGCTTTGGAATTCACTTGTACACTCAACAAATACAACCAAGGTAAAGTAGAAGAGAAAGAGGAAAGCAAAACAAATGTAAAGTAAAGCAGAATAGAAAACAAACAAAGCATTTACCTTTATTACTTGCTGAGACAATGAAAGAAAGGAGTAGGGTACATCGTCGGTGTCACTCTCAACATCAGCCCCTCTCTCTTACTTACATGAATCATCTTCTACCCTAAGTTACATACAAATTACATACATAAAAAGAAAGACTAAAACCTAAACTAAGGAATGAAAACTAAGCTAAATCCTACTATGCCTTGACGTCCCATTTTCAGCGCAAGTACATGCCTTTTATAGGCAAAACCCTAACCACCATGATCCCGGGGAGGTCGGGGGAGCAAACGCTCCCCGTAACTCCCCAAGATTGCCGCAGAAATGCGGCCCAAGCCGCGTTTCCGCGGCAAGGGTGTGGCCAGGTGGCCACACCCTGTTGGTGGGTCTCCCCGGTTTCTCCCTCTGACTTTATTTGGAGTTGGTTTTGCAGTTTGGCTCCGAGATTTTGAAGAAATGGCCTTGGATTCTTGGCTTTAACCGATCGATCCTGAGAGGATTCTTCTCAACCGGTTTCAACCTCTTGATTTTGCCCTGATTTTGTGTGTGCGAATTAATTCTGATTTAATTCAGAATTCTGGTAGGCTTTTGGGCTCATTTCTCTTCATCTCCTTAAAGATTGGACCTGCAAATAAATTAAACAAATAATTAGGACAATTCAGGCTTTTATTCTAAAATAAGTATGAAAATGTGACATTAAATATGAAACATTAGCAACCAATCAACCCGTCATGGCTAAAGAGGTCGAGCGACCTGAAGTTGACTTGGTGGAGAGGGTGATGTTGAGATTTGGGAGTCTCAACTCAGCCTAGACCCTCTTCAACTCATGAGAGAAGGGTGGAGGTGTAACAACCTGGGTCCCCCCAGTATTTTGACGCCTACCTCGTGGGTTGTTGAGCCCAGCCCTACCACTGGGGTTCTTAGTGGTAAAGCCCCGATCGCTGAGACCTCCTGGGGTCCAATTGTCGTCTTCATCTTCTGAAGAACATGATTATTATCCTGGCGAGGAAGTCAACTTCGGCGATGAACCCGCTCTTCCTGACACGAGCAAATTTCGTATATATCAGAGGAAGGGATACAAGGGTACGTCCCTGCAATGGTTCCACCGACAGTAGAATTGCCACTACCGAGAGTATTTATTTTATCCTCCTTAATTGGTTCCTCAACAAGTTGGGACAATGTTTTAACCTTTCATTTTAATTTTCTTCACAGGGGTAGACACCGGTAGCGAAGCCACAACTTCTTCTCACATTGAGGGGATGATCAAGGAGCTGGACCAGCAGGAGGGTGGTCTCGAAGTTCCCGCTACCAGGGTGTCTCATGAGGGTGCAACCGCCGAGGTCGGGGAACCCTCATCCCCAGGTGGCTTATCTAGGGATTTACCATCTTTAGATCCTCAACTTGGTAAGAGAATATAGACGTGCTAAATGCTCTTATTCTCATCATTACCACTGAAATTAACGTTATGGTTGCAGAGAGTACTAGGGTAGCTCAAGTAGAGGATCCCATGGGGAGCCTTGGCGCAGAAGACAACACAGTTCAGACTTCTGCCGGTGAAAGCAGCACCATGGAGTTTGTCGCTGCCCCTGTTACTGTGGAGGCTACCACAACAACAACCGTTCCAAAGGTGTTGGTGACGACATTAGCGTCAGACAAGCCTGTTGTCAGCCATGTCCCTGCACAGGTTGAGTCAGCTCCCAATTCTGTGGATGTTGCTCATCCTGCCTTTGAGAGGGGATCCGGGAGTGCACCGACAGAGTCATCTCCAGCTACCGACATCATGAAAGAACTAGCGCATCAAATGGTGCAACAATTTTTTGCCTCTATGAAGTCTTGCATTGAGTTGGTCCTTTCTAGGGGAAGTTCTTTCGAGTTTGCTCGGATGCTTCTTGAGAATCAAATTGAGAACATCTGTCATACTGGAAGCCCTGCGCAAGCTAGAGCGTATCTGACGCTGGTTGAGCAGCTGGGGATATGCTTGAGGAACTGAAGACTCTGGAAAAGGCTAGCCCAATGGATGAGGCTCGGTTGATGCTAGGTAAGCTCATCCCCGCTCAAGAATACGAGCGAAAAGAGATGGAGGAGCAAATGGCTGAAGAGGTCTGTCATCTCTAGCACTTCCAAGCTAACTACGAAAAATTGGTTGACAATTCGAAGGAATCTGAGATCGTCATCTAAAGTGCGGAGCAAGTTATCACCACTGCTCAGACTGCTGCTGCTAGGGTGCAAGCCTTGATTCAAGTCAATGAACAGAACCTTGCTTTCGCCAGAGAAAAGCTGGGAGAGTTGGAAATCGTCAAGACGCAGGTTCAAGAAAACCTTGCTGCTCATTCCTCTAGGTTGGAGTCTCTTCAGATACAGTTGGCTACGAAGAGATTCTTATCAGAGGAAGAGTTGCGGGTTCAAACTTTGGCGAAGGCCGAGAAGGCACGCTAGCAGGAGATGCAGCGCCTCCAGAAATGGCTCCATTATTTGGAGAGCAAGATTATTAGCCTTCTTCCCCTTTTTGTATTTCCCCTTTTTCCATAATACTCCATTTGCCGAATAAGAGAGTGTTTGTGTTACTTTTATCATTTTTTAGTCAAATAATAAAAGTTATCAAATTCTTGTCGCGTCTTTATTCTTTCTTTGTCTTTGAGAACTAGACGAACTCTTTGTTGCCTGGATGAACTCAACTTTCATAGTCGCAACCCTTGACTGTTTGTGAAAACGCAGTCATTAGTTATTTTGTTAGGACACGGCCATGAATGATAAACTCAAGCTGCATTGAGTTCATGATTGAGATGCGACTCTCATTTGTAGGGCGTGTTTGGATGTAAGGAAGGGGTGAAGGGTGAAGTGAGGAAGTGGGGAAGTATAATTGCTCATTTCCCTATCTATCCAAACACCGGAAAAGGAAAATAAGAAAAACCCCTTTTCCCTTTTTCATCTCTCTTTTACACAACTATTTTCTCACTTCTAGAGTGCTACAGTTAATTTTGTGGTCATGTAAATCTCATTTATAATAAGTTATAGCATAAAACAGTTAATTTTTTGGTCATGTAAATCTCACTTGCATTCTAATTACAATATTTTTTATTTTTCTTAATTAATTTTATTTTAATATATTTTTTGCGGTCAACTTTGTGGTAAACTTTCCATTTCCACTTTTCATTACCATCCAAACACCGGAAACGACAAAACATTTTCCAAACCACACTTCCCAACAACATCCAAACACCAGAAAATTTACTACTCATTTCCCTTTTTCCTAAAGGAAATAAATCTTACTTCCTACTTCCTCACTTCACACCAATTCCTTAAATCCAAACAGACCCGTAGTGGAAACGTGGATAAGAGAAACGTGACGCAGTTCTGGCTGATCAAGAAAGATGCGTGAATCTCAGTTGTTTGGCAGGGACACGGATCTGGCTCAAGAGAGACGTGACTCTGGCCCCTTGAGAGGTCGTAGCTCTAAAACGCAAACCTGCATTCTTGATAAAGGGGACACGGCCTCAGGTTTGTGAAAGGACGCGGACTTATAGACGCGACCCTTGAGTCTGTGCAAGAACGTGGACTTCGGGAAGCACCTTTCAAGTCTTGTGAATGGACACGAATTTTAGGACGCAACTCTGAATTGTTGTGGAACATTGTCCTAGCTTACTAAGGAGACGTGGCTGTGGATCCGAAAGAGGACGCGGCTCTGGATCGCTTAAGGAGACGCGGTTGTGGTTTCTTCAGTTAGACGAAAGAAACGCGGCCCTCAGGCCTATGAAAGGTCGCGGATTCATGGACGCGGCCTTTCAGTCTGTGCAAGAACGCGGACTTCAGGACATAACCTTCAAGTCTTGCGAATGGACGCGAACTTCAGGACGTAGTCTCCAAAGAGTCACATGCAATCTGTCTTAAAGATCTTGTTGGATCTTTAATGCCAAGTCGGCGTTGACAGTTGAAGACTTGTGTCGTGGTCATTTCTCGGAGCGACAATTCACGTGTCACCTCTGAAAAACACCTAGAGGGGGGTGAATAGGTGTAAGTGCTAATCTAGGAACTAAATGCGCTAAATGCGGAAGCTAATGCAAATTTTACAATCACACTTAATACAATCAACAAGTGTAGCCGAATTCCCCGTGAAGGGCTCTGGACTAACTCCTCTTGATTCCCCTTGAATGGGTTGAGGTGCTATGTGAAGCTCTTGTTGATTAAGTATAAGTGAGGCACACACACAATCAAGCCAAGCATATAAGGATGAATAGCGATATTAAATAATGCAAGGCAACACAAGCAATGAATGATATGACAATATGAATGAATAATGCTTTGCACAAATGTAAAGAGAGAGAGTTGAGAGACAAGTGGATCAAACGCTAAGACAAAATATATTTCGAGTTTCAAGCACCTTGCTCTACATCCCCGCCTACACCACCGTAGGATTTCCAATCCACTATCTCCCACCGAGGGAACCTCTACCGAAGAGGATTTGTTACAACTCTAGGAGTACCAAACTCCTCTCTCAAACAACCACCTCACAACCGAGGGGTAGGCCCGTAGCCAATACAACCACAACACCTCTACCGAAGAGGGTTTATAACCAAACTCCACCTCTCTCTAGAGGGAGCAAACCAATCACCCGATCACCTCTACCTAAGAGGGATACACAAAGAATAAGGTTGTTTACAACAAGTGGTTCCAAAGACCACAAACTCAAACTCTCTTTCTTTTTCTCTTTTCCACAAAAACAAATGATCCTAATAGATTATGATAGATGATAGCTCAAGTGTGAAAAACTAAGTGTTTTGATCAAAGAAAACTCTTGGGAAAACACCAAAAATGATATAGAGATTTTTGCTCAAAACAATTCCCAAAACCTAGTTTCTTTGAAATAAACAAAACACTTAAAACAAATAAGATGGATCTTTTGGCACTTAAAACTTTTGAAAACTTGTAAAAACACTTCAGAAAGGTAGGAATTTTTGCTCTTGAAAATCTTGGTGAAAACCTCAAACAAATGGGGTATTTATAACCCCATCAGAAAACTAGCCGTTAGGCTGATGTGGCAGCCTGACAGGCTGACGGTCGACCGGCCCGGTCGACCGCCAACGGTCAGAAATGTGACCGTTGGGCAACCACGGTCGACCGGCCCGGTCGACCCAAACAAACAGAGAGCACTGCTCTCAGACCCGGTCGATCCGGACGGTCGACCGTCCCAGTGTCTCCAAACGTGCACAGATTTGTGCACGTCGGTCGACCGGCCCGGTCGACCGACTTCAACCAAGTTGACTAGGTCAGTTGACTTAGTCGACTGATTGAAGCCTAGAACAGAAATCTGGGTCAGAAAAACTAGGAAAAAATTTTATAAAAATATTATCTTTTTTGAAAATCCCATAAAACTTGTTTTAACATTTTATATTGAAACACAAACAAGTGATAAAAATTTCAAGACATATATCAATCATATCAATTCATTTTTGAGTCTTGCAAATTTTATCAAAAACAAAACTTGTATTTTTATCAAACTTGATTTTTCCAAAACATGAATAGGATAGTCAAAAATAAGTTTGTTTAAGAAGTTTAAGCATGCATGTATAATAGAAAATATCTACTATACATATAAACCATGTAAACTTGTTTTGATCAATCATTCATGAAAACCAATTCCAAAACATGAAAAACGTGTGTGTTTGTGCACTTGAGCATATCAACTATACTAAGCTTTACAAATGGATCTAAAACACACTAAACTAAACTAGGATACCTAAGTCTTCTTGATGATCTTCATCTTCAAGGCGACTCGATCCACAAACACCGTAATCCATGAGCTAGGCAAGGTATGATCTTGAAGCTTTGGCCCTGGAATCACCATGAAAAGCTTAAACACCTTTGTTGAAGCTAATCACCAACTAATATTGGTTAATGATCTGAAATTTAAACAACACAAGAATATTAGTAAACATAACTACATGAGTTAATCATCATCAAAACTAGGGTAGAAGGCCATTGGGCCAACAATCCCCCTTTTTGATGATGACAAAACTCATGGAGTTATATATGCATGGATTAAAATTAAGCTTCAAAGAAGCTCCCCCTTAACTCATGCATAACAAATAAACAAAAAGATATACAATGAATGTACATAAACATGTATGCATCAACATGCATAAAACACAAACATGTTCTAGAAGCTCTAGATACCAATTAAATTAATAAAACATTAACAAAAACACTAGATGCTCTAGATACCTATAAAACTTAATATATGCAAAAACATAAGTATGCATATATCAAACTCAAAACTCAAAATCTTTCTCCCCCTTTTTGTCAATCATCAAAAAGGGGTAAACAATCAAAACAATCAAAAATGAGGGGTAAAAAATCTTTCTCCCCCTTTTTGTCAATCAAAACAATAAAATAATGTTCTCCCCCTTTTTGTCTAAAACAAAAACAAAGTCAATAAGGGGTGACAATCAACATGATATCAAATAGAAAAATATGTCAATGAAGCATCTTGATATCAATTGATAATAAACATAAATCAATAAATGTTATATGCTATATACATTCATAAAGAGGAAGACGCTAAGTTAGCTTCCCTACACATATGCATTACATGAAGAGGGATGTTAAGCCCTAATTCACATAACACACATAATGTAATGCATAAGAGGAGATGTGAAGCTCCCCCTACACACGTGTACCACATAAAGAAGAGATGTTAAGCTCTTCAATACAAGATACACTCATCATGAATCTATATGTAGAAGAGATGTTAAGCTCTCCTTGCATATAGTCAATATAAATCAAAACTTTTGTATTTTTCTTTAAACAAAATTTTTAGATACCAATTTAAAACACAAAACATCTTGATATCAAAAGATAGTAATTTTCTTTTTAAGTCATAAAACAATTGAAATGACTATTTTCTATCATAAAGTAAGGGAGTGAAAAACTAAATACCAATTGAAACATGAAAATCGAATTTTCTCCCCTTTATGAAATACCAACAAAAATTATGCGTAGGCTTGTAATAAGATACCAATTGAAAACTAAATCAATTGAAATGAAGTTGAAACTCAAGCTCTAGCATAAACAAAATTTGTGCTTAAGATATAGAAATATAATAGCAAAATAAAACAAGTATATGTGTATAAAATAGAATGAGTACCAATCACTAATAGATGATACCAATTGAAAATATACATACACAATAAACATATGAGTATACAAAAGGATCAAAATGATACCAATTGAAAGAGTTCAATGATACCAATTGACATAACAATAAAAGCATGGTATAGCTCATATAACTAATCCTCCCATCTCATGCACAAGTTTAAAAAAAATTTCAATATAAACATACAAGGCATGGACTCCCATCCAACCTCCCGTGGATGGTAGGGGTTTTAAAAATAGATTTGAAAATGTAGTTTTGTTTGAAAATCACTACCAAATTGAAGAATACGAACTAGTCAAAATGAAAAACTTGTTAACTAGTGCGAAATCCTTCAAGCAAGGAATAAACTAAAAATAATTTTCATAAAACATGAATCCACATGATAATCAATACTCTAATTCAATTAGGCATAAATATGACTCATGAATACAAAACATGAGCAAGCAATAAATGTGAGTGTACAAATAAAGTGTGAATATCATAATCATGAAAATATTCAATTAAGCTCAATTATTCCTTAAACATTGAAAACACGAAAATCATCAAAACTTATTTAATCTTCATGGCATATGTATGTCAAGTACAAATTAAAATATACCTACATATCCAAAACACAACGAGTCCACAAAATATATGCATTAAGGCACGTGGCTCAAAAAGGATAAACATGTATATCTAATAGTTTGGACAAGATAGACATATACATGAAGTCAAACAATTAAACACAAAATCAAGAAAAACTAATTTTCACCAAAACAAATTTCATTTCAAGGTATATGTATGAATTGTCAACACAATAAGTATACATACATATCCCTAAACACAATTGAGTCCATATATAGATTTGCATGAAAGGCAAATGACTCAAGGGGTATACATGTATATCTTAAAGTTTGGCAATACAAACATATACATGAAGTGAAAACACACATCATAAAATAAATTCAAAAATGAGAATACAAGTTTAAAATGTATGAATCATCAAAACTAGACTATACTAGCACATCTAATGGATTCAAATAAGCATTCAAGCCCAAACATATATAGATTTATTTGTAGCCCACTATATGCACAAGTATAATCCTAATCTTAATGAAAAACTAACATCTAAACATATATTCAAAACATGAAGCATCAAAAACAAATATAAAATCATCATGATAGAACTAAAATATGATCACCATGTAAATTCACATGAATTAGATTCATGATGTACATTATAGCTTAAACAGAGGTGAAACACTAAGTATGGGTTCATATAAGCATGTGTGTCTCAAATACTATACATGTATGTCAAGGATCTAATAAACATGGCATTTACATACTAATCCATAGCATCAAAAACATGTTATAAACAATGAAATGGAAAGCATGTAAACAATAAATGAGAGTAAAGGATTGTTACCAAAACCGAAGAAGCAGCTCTCCATGTCTCCAAAACATGGTGGTCCTCTCCACCAAATCTTCCCTTGAAAGTGATGCATCCAATTGATTTCTTTTAAGTCCGGAACGCATCCACTCCAAGGTGTCATCACTCTCACGTTATGTGAGAGCCCACACCTACATCAAAAACTTTAGGGGTGGTCTTTGGTACCCATACTCTTTTGGGTCCATGGGGTTAGTCCCTTCTCTAACCCAAACAAAATTCTTTGCTAAATTTACATTATGTAATCTATCATAGCAAAATTTAGCAAGGTGGCCCTTATATCCACAATGTGTACAAGTGTACACATGAGCATACATGTGATGAGAGTGTCCGTGATGAGCATGTGTATGCCGTGGAGGGTGTACATGCATAAAGGATGGAACTTGTTTCTTTCGAATCAAGGATTCCAAGCGTGTATGGTTCATGGCACATTGGCTCATAGTGGAGCCCAAACAATCAACCTTCTTCTTAAGCAAGCAAATATCATCATTAATCTTAGAAGAAGAAGTGTGGCATGCAATAGGTGAAGTTGTGATACTACCCTAGCATGGAAAACATGAGCATCAATCTTATTTTGCAAAACATCATTTTTCTTTAAATAAACATTTAAATCATTTGAAATAGAAACAATTTTGTTTTTCAAAGCAACATTCTCTTTTAAAACAAAATCAATTTTGAAGACAAAACATCATTATTTTTCACAAGAGTTTCACAATCATTTTAGATTTTAAAACATTATTTTCTTTTAGTGCAAGGTCTAGTTGAGATCTAAGTGAGTCACATTCACTAAACACCTCTTCCTTCTCTTGCAAAACAATCTTAATTTTAGAAGACAAATTTTTATTTTCTTCTTTAAAACAAGATTCTCCTTTTTCAAAATTTTGTATTTAGAAATCAAACTTTCACAATTTTTAGCAAGTTCTTCATTCATAGCTTGTGCTTCTAGGCAATCATTGCAATATGAATTAGAACTAGCATCTAGTGAGTGTCCGAGTGTACCTCAAGGGAGTCATTCCCTGGACCATAAAGCAATGTTCTTCGACTCAACACTTTTAGAATTCTCTTCTTTTCGATAATCTTTAGTAGCTCGGGAGAAGTCAAAATACTCCAAACTGCAAAAGCCGAATCATAATGAGCAAACACATGTAAATAATCTTTGTGAAGTGATGCTCTAAGTGCCTTTAGGGCAATTGCATTAGCCTTAATATGCTTGCTATTACTAAGGTATGATTCCTTGGTAATGGCAAGGTGAACATGCAATCCTAGGGTCTTCAAATAGCAACTCATCTTAACCTTCCAAATATCAAGTCTAGAAATATCAAACATAGGAGGGCTATCCATGAGTGCAAACTAAAATGTGTGCGAGCAAACAAATGTGCAAATGCAAATGAAGATTAGCAAACAGATGGATCTCACTCCTAGGATGTTAAGCCTAAGTATCAGGAGCACTAGCTCTGATACCAATTGAAAAAACACCTAGAGGGGGGTGAATAGGTGTAAGTGCTAATCTAGGAACTAAATGCGCTAAATGCGGAAGCTAATGCAAATTTTACAATCACACTTAATACAATCAACAAGTGTAGCCGAATTCCCCGTGAAGGGCTCTGGACTAACTCCTCTTGATTCCCCTTGAATGGGTTGAGGTGCTATGTGAAGCTTTTGTTGATTAAGTATAAGTGAGGCACCACACACAATCAAGCCAAGCATATAAGGATGAATAGCGATATGAAATAATGCAAGGCAACACAAGCAATGAATGATATGACAATATGAATGAATAATGCTTTGCACAAATGTAAAGAGAGAGAGTTGAGAGACAAGTGGATCAAACGCTAAGATAAAATATGTTTCGAGGTTCGAGCACCTTGCTCTACATCCCCGCCTACACCCACCGTGTAGCATTTCCAATCCACTATCTCCCAAAGAGGGAACCTCTACCGAAGAGGATTTGTTACAACTCTAGGAGTACCAAACTCCTCTCTCAAACAACCACCTCACAACCGAGGGGTAGGCCCGTAGCCAATACAACCACAACACCTCTACCGAAGAGGGTTTACAACCAAACTCCACCGCTCTCTAGAGGGAGCAAACCAATCACCCGATCACCTCTACCTAAGAGGGATACACAAAGAATAAGGGTGTTTACAACAAGTGGTTTCAAAGATCACAAACTCAAACTCTCTTCTTTTTCTCTTTTTCCACAAAAACAAATGATCCTAATTGATTAGGATAGGTGATAGCTCAAGTGTGGAAAACTAAGTATTTTGATCAAGAAAACTCTTGGGAAAACACCAAAATGATATAGAGATTTTTGCTCAAAAACAATCCCAAAACCTAGTTTCTTTGAAATAAACAAAACACTTAAAACAAATAAGATGGATCTTTTGGCACTTAAAACTCTTTTGAAAACTTGTAAAAACACTTCAGAAAAGTAGGAATTTTTGTTCTTGAAAATCTTGGTGAAAACCCAAACAAATGGGGTATTTATAGCCCCATCAGAAAACTAGCCGTTAGGCTGATGTGGCAGCCTGACAGGCTGACGGTCGACCGGCCCAGTCGACCGCCAACGGTCAGAATGTGACCGTTGGGCAACCACGGTCGACCGGCCCGGTCGACCCAAACAAACAGAGAGCACTGCTCTAGACCCGGTCGACCCGGACGGTCGACCGTCCCAGTGTCTCCAAACGTGCACAGATTTGTGCATGTCGGTCGACCGGCCCGGTCGACCGACTTCAGCCAAGTTGACTAGGTCAGTTGACTTAGTCGACTGATTGAAGCCTGGAACAGAAATCTGGGTCAGAAAAACTGGGAAAAATATTTATAAAAATCTTTTATCTTTTCTGAAATCCCATAAAACTTATTTTAACATTTTATATTGAAACACAAACAAGTGATAAAAATTTCAAGACATATATCAATCATATCAATTCATTTTTGAGTCTTGCAAATTTTATCAAAAACAAAACTTGTATTTTTATCAAACTTGATTTTTCCAAAACATGAATAGGATAGTCAAAAATAAGTTTGTTTAAGAAGTTTAAGCATGCATGTATAAATAGAAAATATCTACTACACATATAAACTATGTAAACTTATTTTGATCAATCATTCATGAAACCAATTCCAAAACATGAAAACGTGTGTGTTTGTGCACTTGAGCATATCAACTATACTAAGTTTTACAAATGGATCTAAAACACACTAAACTAAACTAGGATACCTAAGTCTTCTTGATGATCTTCATCTTCAAGGCGACTCGATCCACAAACACCGTGATCCATGAGCTAGGCAAGGTATGATCTTGAAGCTTTGGCCCTGGAATCACCATGAAAAGCTTCTAAACACCTTTGTTGAAGCTAATCACCAACTAATATCTTGGTTAATGATCTGAAACTTAAACAACACAAGAATATTAGTAAACATAACTACATGAGTTAATCATCATCAAAACTAGGGTGGAAGGCCATTGGGCCAACAACCTCCTCATTGGATTTGATGTCCGTGCAGGCATTAAGACTGATGGCTTTGATTTTTATGCCATTAATTATAAGCCTTATGACTTGCCTATAAATAGGCCTCAGCCTCTTAACAGTCATTTATGTGGACTATTTTTCCTCTACGAGCATGCACTCTGAAGGACTTCGCCTTGATTACCTATCTTCCCTTCAAGGGCATGTGTTCTGATGAACAGTAAGAACTTAAAGCTTTCATGTTTTCCCTCAATCTTCTTTGAAGATTATTGTTGGCCCAAAGGCCCATCACTCTAGTTTTGATGATGATCAACTCATGAAGTTATGATTACTATGATCTTGTGTTTAATTAGTGACAGATTCATTATCAAGATCTTAGTAGGTGTGGAGCTTCAACAAAGGATTTAAAGTCAAGTTGGAAGCTAGCACCGGTTGATTCACGAGCCTATGCATCAAGACCACATCTAGAGATGAGCTCGGTGGATTGCACTTGGACCAAGTCAAGAAGATGAGAAGCCTTCAAGGGAAGACTTCAAGAGTTGAAGACTTGTGTCTAGGTATAAGATTTTATTTTTGTTTTAGTTAAAATGTAAAGGATAGATAGTTGGTGGATTGCTCAAGTTATATCACACACACACTCTTGATAGAACTCTTGATAGGATTGCTTTCATAAAAGATTTCTATGTCTTAGAAAAGAATTTTATTTTGGAAAAAGATTTTTTTTCTTTGTGACAAAATATCTACTTTGGTTTTTGGTATTTCTATTATACACATCTTTAACCAAAACCATTTTAGAACTCCCGACCGTTCTGCTGATCTGCTCGACACTCTTTTACTTTTCTAGTCATAACTTTTGACTCCTATATTCAATTAACATGATTTAAATTGAATTTAAAGATGACTTTCAGAGCTACATTTAATATTCAATAATCATCTTCTGATTTAAATGTTAAGAATGTCAAATATTGGGTTGAAATCTGAAAAACAGTTTACAGTTTTGATTTGATACCTTTAGTATTTTATTGATAACTTTCAATTCCGAATTGATATTGATTTTATTTAAGTTGCATTAGAAGAAGACTTCAATATCTACAAATTTATCCTATATACTTATTCCCAAATTCGAACGTTTTAGACCTCAAAACTGTGCTCTAAGTTAACCCATTGCACAGAGGTCGGTCGACCGGGCCGGTCGACCGACGTGCACAAAACTGTGCACGTCTGGAGTTTTGTGCGGTCGACCGGGCCGGGTCGACCGGAACTGACAGCAGTGCTCTCTGTTCTTCTCGGTCGACCGGGCCAGTCGACCGGAGGCTGTAACGGTCAGATTTTTGACCGTTACCGGTCGACCGGCGGTCGACCGGCAGCTCTGACAGACCCCAACGGTCAGATTTTTCTGACCTCTATAAAAGGGGGTTTTGTCATTGTTTTGAGCCAAGATTTTAGGAGAGCTTTTGTCCAGTTTTTCCCATTCTTTTTAGAAAGTTTTCTCCACATATTTGAGAGCAAATACTTCCAATCAAATAGGAAGAATTTATCAAGAGTGATAAAAGTGATTTCTTGAGTTTTTCACCATAGTTCTTTTCCTTGATTTCTCACACTACACTTGAGCATCCATTGTCATATCTATCCTATAGGAGAGTTGTAGTGAGAGTTTGTAATTGGTGATCAAGTGTTTAGATCACCAAGAGATCATTTCTTGTTCCTTGAGAAGGCGGACGGTTGTGTTCGCGGTTTGATTGAGGGTCCTAGTGAGGACTTGGTGTTGTTGGGTCCTAGTGAGGACTTGTAGCTTGAGGTGCGGCCTCGACGAGACGGCGGTGGGCTTGTGTTGTGTAAGGGACTAGAGAGTCCGAGGGCTTGTAGGTGTTGCGGCACCAAGGAGAGATCCGGTTGGATCGTGCATAGTGGAAATCCTTCGTGTGTCGAAGGCGGGGATGTAGAGCAAGTGTGCTCGAACCTCGAAACATACCCTTGTGTTTGCGATTGCTATTTCTCTCTCTCTCTTTGTCTCTTGTTATATCTTGCATTACTTACATTGTCTTTACTATTACATGCTTGATATTCCCTTGTGCTTAATTGTTATATACTTGCGTGGGATTGCTTGATAACACTAGTATTCAACCAAGAGAGCCAACGCGGCACCTCAACCCATTCAAGGGAATCTAGAGGAGTTTGTCCAGAGCCTCGCAAGGGGAATTCGGCAACACTCTTGTGTTATACATAAGTGTTCAATTAAAAGAAGTTTATTTTGGTCAACTTTGTTTTAATTCCGCATTATTTGTTCATAAGTGACCATTAGATTAGCCATCACCTATTCACCCCCCCCTCTAGGTGAAATTACAATGGTATCAGAGCTAGTGCTCTTGATATTGGGTCTAACAACTAAGAGTTAAAGATCCTCTTTTAGGCTAATCACAAGATTTGTACACACACAATGGACTTCATGTCACCACCCCCCTTTGACATTCTTAACATCCAAATTTGGAAGGTTAAGATGTCTTTGTTCCTCAAAGGACTTGGCCTTAGTGTATATCTTGCCACAACTAATAAAGAATATTGCTTAAATGGTAAGAACATTGAGGCTAATGCAAAAGCCCTACATGCTTTAGTATCTAGCTAGCTTAGATAATGATTATTTGTCTAGGATGACTAATCTTGACTCGGCTTTTGTAGTATGGAACACCCTCATCTCCCTTGGCGAGAAAGATCAATACTATGCGGGGAGCGATTCGGACGTTGGAAGCGACATCTCCAACGTATGCTATATGGTCCAAGGGGATAACCCCCTTGAGGTAAACACCGAATCCGATGATGAGGATGTAGACATGTCATATGATGAGCTTGCTACCTTTTGTCATCTTGTGCTTGAAAAATATGACATGATTAAAAAGAAAAATAAAATTTGAAAAAGGAACTTGATTGCATGCATGTAGAACATGACTCTTTTAGAAGTAACATTGCATGTTTAGAAAAAAGATAATAAAATTTTGAAAAAGAATTTTGATGCCATGCTTAATGATAAAGATTCTTTAGAAAATAAAATGGCATGCTTAGAAAAAGAAAATGAAGATTTGAAAAATGAGAATATTTCCTTAATGTCTAAATTGAATGTTTTTATGTGAAGGAAATATGATTTTGAAAAATAAGATTGATTTGGTGAAAATAAAAGGAAGATGTTTTTCAAGAAAATAAATCTTTGAAAAGAAAAATTTGTGAAAAAGAAAAAGATTTTGTTTCACAAAGAAAAGAAAAGTGATTCTATATCTCATCATGCTTCTCATGCACACATTGATCAAAATGAGATTAAAAATTTGAAAAATAAAATTAATAATTTGAGCTCTAATTTGAGCTCATGTGCATTCAATCATACTAGATTGGAATCCTTGTTTCAAAAGAAACAAGTTCCTCATACTCATGCACATCATCATCATGACCATGCTTATGATGCACATCATGCTCACACTCCCACTCATAAGTATGCTAAGGTGTACACATGTATACATTGTGGTCGCAAAGGCCATCTAAGAAAATTTTGTTATGAAAGGTTAAATGTTCTTATTTTTGATAAAAAATAAAATGCTTGGGTCCTTACAAGACTAACCCCATAGGACCCAAGAAAATATGGGTACCAAAATCCCCACCTTGTGTATTTGATGTAGGTGAGGAATCTCTCAAAACGTGAGAGATTTGGTGCCTTGATGGTGGGTGCATTTGAACTTGGAGCACCGCTATCAAGGAATTTTGGTGGGTCAACCACCATGCTAGGAGCTTTGGAGTTGGTAACGATTTCTAAACTCCTATTTCATTTTTGCACATGCTTTTAATTTCATGTAGCATGTTCATATTTTTTTTGGGTGCTTCATGTGGCATTTACATGCTTAAATGTAGAATGTGTCAAAACTTGCATTTATACATATATGAATAGTGAACTACAATTGACTCATACATATTTGAACTTCATGCTCATTTGTATCCACTATATGCATGTGTATAGGCTAGTTTTGATGATTCGGTCATTATACTTGTTATGCCTATCTTTGATCTTACTTCATGTATATGTGTGTTTAATTCAAATCTAATAAATATACATGTATACCCCTTGAGTCATTTGCCTTCATGCAATATATATGGGACTCTTTTCATATTTGGGATATGTATGCATATTGTTAGAATTGGATAAACCATACATATACCATGAAGATTAGTATTTTAATAAAAAAAAAGGATTTTTCATGTTTTTGATTCATACAACAAAATGTGATTTATGATCTTTTTGAGCTTGAATGACTATTTTTATAAAAATGCTATTTACATGATCTTTTGAAACACTCATCTTTATGATACAAAATATTTTTGAGCTTTATGGACTATGAGTGCTTGAACTTTTGTGTATTTAGTATTATTCATGGAAAACATTTGACTTTGTATTTTTGAAGGATCTTTAACTAGTTTGTCAAAAATCCATTTAAACTAGTTATCTATTCTTCAAATTGATTCACATGATCCTATTTTTAATCATATGGATAAATTCTTTTGTATTTTCAAAATTATTTGATGCTTCATGATTTGAATATTAGTTTAAATGTTAGCATTTGTCAACACTTGGATTTATACTTATACACGTTATGGATCACAAATAAATCTATATATGATTGGGTTTGAATGCTTATTTGTGCCCATTAGGTGTGTTAGTATAGCCTAAGTTTTGATGATTATTACATTTTAAACTTGTATTCCCATTTTGGATTTATGCTATGATCATGTGCTTTCTTTTCATGTATATGTTTGTCTTGCCAAAATATTAAGATATACATGGATAACTGTTGAGTCATTTGCCTTTCATGCAAATCTATATATAGACTCAAATGTGTTTTAAGGATATATATGTATACTTAATGTCTTGTCAAAAACATACATATATCTTGAAATATAAATTTTGTTTTTAATAAAAATTTTGTAATTTTTCAATAAAATTTTTGTGATGGATTTCATGATTTCAAAATTTTAAGGAATATTGAGTTTATTGCTATTTTTCATGATACCATGTTCCACATAACACTATCACACTCACTTCTTTTTGATATGGACTTTATGGATAGAGTGCTTTTTAGTGCCTTGTGTTTCATTGATATTTCATGAAAACTTTTGACTTATTCCTTGATTGAAGGATTCCGTACTAGTTGTTAAACACCTTCATTTAACTAGTTCGAATTCTTCATGTGGAAGATTTTATGATATATACACTTAACTTAATTTTCAATTGGTTCATTGGATAGTTTCAATGGTATCAATATGACCTCTTATTGTGTATACTCATATGTTGTTCTTTCATATATGTATGTCTCTACTTAAATTGGTATAATCTTTTCATACATATATATGATTGTTGTGTGCTTGTATGGATTTATTTTTTAAAGCACAAAGTTGTTAATGCTAAGCTTACTTCAAATCTTATTATTTTAAAGCTTATGCATTGTATTTCAAAATTGGTATCAAAATTCAAAAATTTGATTGTTCTACATTTGGTACCTTAAAAGAAAGTTGTGTATTTTAAGATATTTCAAAATTTGTTTTCATAAGAAAAGTTCAAAATTTTGTCTTGTAAAGAAATATTCAAATTTTTGATTTGTATTTCCTATATGCAAGGAGAGCTTAACATCTCTCTTACATATGGATTCATGTTGAGTATATCATAAATTGAGGAGCTTGACAACTCTTCTTTATATGATATACGTGTGTAGGGGAGCTTCACATCTCCTCTTATGCATTACATAATATGTGTTATGTGAGTTAGGGCTTGTCATCCCTCTTCATGTAATGCATATGTGTAGGGAAGTTAACTTAGCGTCTTCCTCTTCATGAATGTATATCGCATATAAATCTTATTGATTGATTTGATTTTACCCTCCTTGATTTCCTTATTTTTGACAAAAAGGGGGAGAAAATGTGTTGATGATTTGAACTTTGAACCCTTTGTTGATGATTGACAAAAAGGGGAGAAGTATTTGAGTTATATGCATGATTTCCTTAAGGGGGAGAAGTATTTGTTCCTTACTTAAGGGGGAGAAAGATTTTGACTTGTGCTTTTACTCATGCATCACAAGAAATAAGGGGGAGAGATTTTGACATTAAATTTTTACTCATGCATCACAAGAAATAAAAGATTTGTTTGTTTTACATGCATTCATTTGCATACATTTTTATGTGCTTCATTGAATATCTATTGCTTATTTATTATGCATGAGTTAAGGGGGAGCTTCTTCGAAGCTTTACTTTAATCCATGCATATATAACGTCATGAGTTTTGTCATCATCAAAAGGGGGAGATTGTTGGCCCAAAGTCCCATCACTCTAGTTTTGATGATGATCAACTCATGAAGTTATGATTACTAATGATCTTGTGTTAATTAGTGACAGATTCATTATCAAGATCTTAGTAGGTGTGGAGCTTCAACAAAGGATTTAAAGTCAAGTTGGAAGCTAGCACCGGTTGATTCACGAGCCTATGCATCAAGACCACATCTAGAGATGAGCTCGGTGGATGCACTTGGACCAAGTCAAGAAGATGAGAAGCCTTCAAGGGAAGACTTCAAGAAGTTGAAGACTTGTGTCTAGGTATAAGATTTTATTTTTGTTTTAGTTAAAATGTAAAGGATAGATAGTTGGGTGGATTGCTCAAGTTATATCACACACACACTCTTGATAGAACTCTTGATAGGATTGCTTTCATAAAAGATTTCTATGTCTTAGAAAGATTTTTATTTTGGAAAAAGATTTTTTTTCTTTGTGACAAAATATCTACTTGGTTTTTGGTATTTCTATTATACACATCTTTAACCAAAAACCATTTAGAACTCCCGACCGTTCTGCTGATCTGCTCGACACTCTTTTACTTTTCTAGTCATAACTTTTGACTCCTATATTCAATTAACATGATTTAAATTGCATTTTAAAGATGACTTTCAGAGCTACATTTAATATTCAATAATCATCTCTGATTTAAATGTTAAGAATGTCAAATATTGGTTGAAGTCTGGAAAAACAGTTTACAGTTTCTGATTTGATATCTTTTAGTATTTTATTGATAACTTTCAATTCCGAATTGATATTGATTTGATTTAAGTTGCATTAGAAAGAAGACTTCAATATCTACAAATTTATCCTATACTTATTCCCAAATTCGAACGTTTTAGACCTCAAAACTGTACTCCAAGGTAACATTGCACAGAGGTCGGTCGACCGGGCCGGTCGACCGACGTGCACAAAACTGTGCACGTCTGGAAGTTTTGTGCGGTCGACGGGCCGGTCGACCGGAACTGAGAGCAGTGCTCTCTGTTCTTCTCGGTCGACCGGGCCAGTCGACCGGAGGCTGTAACGGTCAGATTTTTGACCGTTACCGGTCGACGGGCGGTCGACCGGCAGCTCTGACAGACCCAACGGTCAGATTTTTTCTGACCTCTATAAAAGGGGGTTTTGTCATTGTTTTGAGCCAAGATTTTAGGAGAGCTTTTGTCCAGTTTTTCCCATTCTTTTTAGAAAGTTTTCTCACATATTTGAGAGCAAATACTTCCAATCAAATAGGAAGAATTTATCAAGAGTGATAAAAGTGATTTCTTGAGTTTTTCACCATAGTTCTTTTCCTTGATTTCTCACACTAACTTGAGCATCCATTTATATCTATCCTATAGGAGAGTTGTAGTGAGAGTTTGTAATTGGTGATCAAGTGTTTAGATCACAAGAGATCATTTCTTGTTCCTTGAGAAGGCGGACGGTTGTGTTCGCGGTTTGATTGAGGGTCCTAGTGAGGACTTGGTGTTGTTGGGTCCTAGTGAGGACTTGTAGCTTGAGGTGCGGCCTCGACGAGCCGGTGGGCTTGTGTTGTGTAAGGGACTAGAGAGTCCGAGGGCTTGTAGGTGTTGCGGCACCAAGGAGAGATCCGTTGGATCGTGCATAGTGGAAATCCTTCGTGTGTCGAAGGGGGGATGTAGAGCAAGTGTGCTCGAACCTCGAAACATACCCTTGTGTTTGCGATTGCTATTTCTCTCTCTCTCTTGTCTCTTGTTATATCTTGCATTACTTACATGTCTTTACTATTACATGCTTGATATTCCCTTGTGCTTAATTGTTATATACTTGCGTGGGATTGCTTGATAACACTAGTATTCAACCAAGAGAGCCAACGCGGCACCTCAACCCATTCAAGGGGAATTTAGAGGAGTTTGTCCAGAGCCTCGCAAGGGGAATTCGGCAACACTCTTGTGTTATACATAAGTGTTCAATTAAAAGAAGTTATTTTGGTCAACTTTGTTTTAATTCCGCATTATTTGTTCATAAGTGACCATTAGATTAGCCATCACCTATTCACCCCCCCTCTAGGTGAAAGTACAATTATCACTGTTAAGAAATTTCAAGATCAAAAAGTATTGCTTTAAGAGCTTTTACGGCTGTGCCTTGATAAACAAAGTCCAACTTCTAGAGAATTCTTTCTCGGGTAGGAACTATCTTATCCATGAAATACTCAATATATCTGAAGTTCTGTCTTCCCCGTTCATAAAGAGATTCCATCTCTTGATTTTCTCTTAAAATCTGATTGACGCCCTCGTGTTCTGTAGACGCGCCTTTCAGACTTTTTGATGAAAACGTGAGCTTATTGACTTCAAAATCTAAGTCTTAAGTTCATCAGACGCGAGTGTAATAAACTCTGTGTTGGATCTTGAAATAGAGCTTTGTATATGAAGCTCGCGTTTGGGGTTCTTGACTTAGAGATTTTGAATTCTTCTATTTTGAGACCTCGGGATGCGAATATGGTGAGCCCTGCGTCTCAGACGCGAGTGTGGCGAACTCTGCGTCTTAGAGTTACTTCAGGCAGTTTTCAAGAACCGTGTCTGTGCTCTTGATTTATGCCTCGCGTCTCACATCTCGGACGCAAATCTAAAACCAGACTGCGTTGGATCCACATTCTGTGCATTGTTAACTCTGCCTCTGGAGTTCATGACTTCAGTCCCGTATTTGCGTTTCAGACTTTCTATTCCTATCTTTGCAGAATTTAACTCCGGGTTCTATTCGTTACACGTTCTGGCAACCTCAGTCAGTCTTCTGCGTCTTTACGGGCTCTGGGGAGACTTTTTCGACGGCCATCCTGTTCGGTCGGTGAGCACTTGGTAAGTCAAAGCTCCTGTCCATGGGCGTGCTTGGTTCATGGGAGAATATTTGGACCGGCTAGCCCATTCGAGTACCTGGGAAGTCAGGGCTTCCATTTTAGGCGAGGAGGATTCACGCGGTTGCTGATGCACATCAATGTCTTTTTGGACAGACGCACCAGCGATGCCTCGGGCTCGTCATGGTCATAATGGGTATGGTGGCCTTGAAGGTCACAGGAAAGAGGACGTCACCAGTAAGGTCTCGATCCTCCCTTCAAAGAAGTGACAGCAACGAAAAATCATGCTCATTGGATGACTTTTTGGTGGTGGAGGTGCTCATTAAGCGAAGGATTATGGCCTTGTGAAGACCTTCGCACCAGTTTGTCTGGTAGAATCAGGATGCTCGCCTACATTTTGACCTCAGGAAACACATTGTTCTCAAGAAGAGAAGAAGTCGATCCGCTTTTCCTGGACTCAGTCAAGAAGATGAGCTTCATGTACCTTTGATGTTCTAAGGAGTGAGTGCAACCTTTCATTGAGTAAAGGGACTTCTTTGTACTCCTTCGTTGTAACACTCAATCTTATTGTATAAGAGAGCGTTGTATCATTTCATATATTTGAATATCAATAAAAGTGACACTTTTCTTGTTTTCTTATTTGTCCTGACTTCCTCTTTGTATTAAAAATCAGACAGACAGAAATGATTTCTTTTTGATTTGCTAGAAATGTAAATTTACTTAGCAAGCCAAAAGAAAAATTAAATTACTGTCAGATGTGTGATATTAACCTGACAGGAGTGGGATAGTTTTTATGACTTGCCAACCTATGGATGAGAATGCAAGTGAAGTTTTCACCCCCACGAAGGATTAAAACTGAGTATTCATAAGAAGTTAGTATTAACGTAATTAGGCCTCAGCTGGGGGTT